>VWZS01002411.1:151784-249047 GCA_013397075.1 Rhabdornis inornatus
CCCCCCGCGTCCCCTCGCGGTTCCCGTAGCCGTGCGTCATCAGGAGGCGCCGGTGGCGCACCGTTGTCATGGCGACATGGTCCGTCCCCATGGCGGCGCTCGTGGAATACGTCATTAGGATGCGCTGCCGAGTCGCTGTTGTCATGGCAACAGGCACCGCCCGCCGGAGCGGTTCTCGCCATCCTTCGTCATCAGGAGGCGCTGCCGCATCTCCGTTGCCATGACGACACACTCCACCGCCCACAGCGTCGCCGGTAAATGTGCGTCATCACGAGACGCCACGCATCACCGTTCCCGTGGCGATAGGCTCCTCCCCCTCGCGGCGCCCGTAGTGTTTCGTCATCAGAAGGCGCCGCGGGCGCGGCTATGGCGGACCCGGCGCGGGAGGCGCTCGGTGCTGCCGGTGCCCCGGAGCCGCCGCCTGCAGGCTCATCCCCGCCCACCGCCGGCGATGGGGCGGCGGCCGCGGGAGAAGCGGCAGCCGCAGAGGGAGCGGGAGAAGGCGAGGTGGGGGAGGCTGGCGGTGGCAGCGAGCTCAAGGCGGAGGTGGCGGACGGGGAGGTGAGGCGGGAGCGACAGCGGGGCCGGGCCAGGCCGCGGGGCCGCAGAGCGAGCGCTGCCCTCTCGCCCAGGTGAGGAGCGCGGAGGGGGAGGCGGTGGACGCGGAGGATCCGGGGCTGCAGGCATGTGCGGCCAGGAAGGTGAAGCTGGAGCTGAAGGAGCGGAAAGAGAAGAAGCAGAAAGTCGACGAGGACGAGATCCAGAAGATGCAGTGAGTGCCGGTGCGGCGGTGCCTGGGAGTTCGGGAATCGCGTCCCCGCTCCCGAGCTCACCGTCCCCGGTGCCGCAGCCCGTCCCAGATTCCCCCTCGCACCCCGCGTTACAGCCCAGCGCTCCCCTCTCCTGCCGGCCCTGGTTGGTACCGCGGGAGGGCCTTCACACGGCTCTCAGTGATTGCTCTCCCCCGCAGGATCCTGGTCTCCTCCTTTTCCGAGGAGCAGCTGAACCGGTACGAGATGTATCGCCGCTCTGCCTTCCCCAAGGCCGCCATCAAACGGGTACGAGAGAGGGGAGCAAGTGCGTGAGCAGGGTGGGCTGGGCGCTCCCCAGGACCCTTCTGGCGCTGTGCCACCCCCATGGCTCAGCCTATTCTTCTGGGACGGCTGAGCCCGATGGATTCCAGCTCAAACTCCCACACCAGAGCCTGGTGCTGCAGCTCAGGCTCTGCCCCGAGCACCCCCGAGGGGCTGGGTGGGTCACAGCGTGCAGGCCTCTGACTGTCCCTGCTTGTCCCTGTCCCAGCTCATCCAGTCCATCACCGGCACCTCCGTGTCCCAGAACGTTGTCATCGCCATGTCGGGCATCTCCAAGGTGTTTGTTGGGGAGGTGGTGGAGGAAGGTGAGTGACACCTGCTGAGTGACAAGGGAAGAACTCAGGATAAATTCCCTGCTTGGAGCAGGATCTGGAACAGGACCAGGTTTTCCATGGTTCTTCCTTCCAGCAGCAGCTCTGGCTCAGAGCAGGGCTGCATGAAGCTGCCACAGCCCCTCTGATTTCACCAGTGTTGCTGCTTCTCCTCAGGCAGAGAACTTGGGGTGGCGGCTCTGTCCCTCAGCCCCAGAGCAGCTGCATAGTGAGGGTAGTGCTACAGGGACCGAGGGGTTCCTTAAGCCTCTAAACCTGCCCCAGTCTACCTTCATGGGACAAGATTGGATCAGTTTGGGACACAGGCTGGGAGCTGAGCCAGATGTTCCTACTCAGCTGTCTGGGGATCCCAGCACACCCAGCCCCCAGGACTCCAGAGCACAGGCTTTGAGCTCATCCATTCCCTGGATCCAGCATCTCCACAGTGGTTTAGAAGCTTTTTGTCCTGGTTGCTGCCCTGGGACTCCTGTCAGGGAGGAGCTTCTGAGCAGGCTCATTCGTGGCTCGGAGCAAACACCAAACACAAACATTACCTGTTCCTTTCAAAGTGCACAGAGGCAGCAGCAGGGGATGGGCAGAGCTCAGCTGCCCCTGCCATGACCTCTCTCTGTTTGTCCAGCTCTGGATGTGTGTGAGAAGTGGGGGGAGCTGCCACCCCTGCAGCCCAAGCACATGAGGGAGGCTGTCCGGAGGCTCAAGGCACGTGGGCAAATCCCCAACTCCAAGTACAAGAAGATCATCTTCCACTAAGAGAGGCTGAAATGAGCTTCCTGTAGGACCTTCCCATGTGGACTCTTCCATATGGTCCCTTTGGGGTGGCCTGTGGGACCTCAAGGATGTTCCTGCTATCCCTGCCAACAATGGGCAGAGCCTGGATGCACCCTTGACCTGGACTTGGGGTCTCAACACAGCAGGGGCTGCAGAGCATTTCCTGCTGGCCCAGATGTGCCATCTGTACCCAGATGTGTGGCTTTTTTTGTACATTAAACTTATTCTTGTGTTCATAATGTGACTGGGATCTGCTCGTTGTGTGACCCAAGGTGCTCCCAGAGCTGCTCCCAGCCTGGGGCAGGGCTGGTTCCCTGGGAACACATGCTGGGAGCTGGGACATCTCGAGTCATGGCTCAGCTGTGCTTCCAAATCCAGTGTTCCAAATCCAGGAACTGCTCATAAAACAGCAGCATTGGGAAGGGAGGGGGAGGGAAAAGCAGGAAAAGAGGCCCGAGCCTAGAAGACTGTTAATGAGTTTAATTCTGCTCGTGGTTCATAGAACCAATAAATGCATCAGTGGAAACAAACTGCAGCAAAGTTCCAATACTGCCTAAAATTGAAATTCAAGTTCAGACTTGCACAGTCCCCCTGTCCCCTTCCAGGGGCCCTGGGAGCTGCTCCTGACCCTGTGAGAGGTGCTGAATCCACGTGCTCTCCCACAGCACCTGTGCTGGCCAGGACTCCTGGGCTCTCACTGGAACAGAGGAAGAATCCTTAAATAAGAGGCTCCATAAGGTAAACTTTGATATTTACAATCTGTGGGGATCCAAGAGGTTTTGTCCTCCCACGTGTGTGGGTTTTGGGTTACAGTCCTTTTTACTGGGTCTTCATGGCAAAGAAAATGCTTGAATTCTTCAACAAAACCCATTGACTGAAGTTGCTGGAGCAAGGAATTTGCTGTAAACAACCTGGCCCCAGCTGTGCTCAGCCTGCACACATGGGAGGAGCTGTGGGACCCTGCAGGTGGGCACCAGGGCTGGGCAAACCCTTGGCATACCCTTCCCATACTCACACAAAATGTCATGAAAATCTGAAAAAGCAGAAGAGAGAAACCTCTCATTTTCAAGCAATTAATGAATAAAAAGCAGGAATACCGTGGCATTCCACCTCAGGCAAGCAGTTCTCTTGCTCCCCACGGGGAGAGGGAGCAGCACAAAGGTTTGGTGAAACAAAATCCAGCTCTGCTTGTGGGCTCTGGGCAGTTCCCAGCGGTGCTCACAGGGGACTGCTCCACAAGGGTGTGTTCTAGTGTTTTCCTTTTGGGATCAGGGCTGGCAGGTGGTTCTGGTGTCCCATCCCAGGCAGCCCCTCTGCCCTGCTTAAAGATTCCACCCAATGCTGAAAAACCCACAGCTCCTTCCTCAGCAGCCACAGCTGCTCCCCCTCCCCATGGGGGAACTCGGGCACACAAAGCTCTGAGAACAAGGTGCATCCCAAAAAACACTCAGGTCATCTCCTTCTGAGGCTGAATCAACCACCCTCATCCCATTCTTTGATAGTAAACCTAACGTTTAAACAGTGCCTTGTAAGGAATCAACTCCTGCATCAATAAAGCCAAACATGGGATTAAGTGGAAATGAAGTGGACTAAGTCTCATACACTGCATCCATCTCTACACAAGGAATTACTGGTGGAAAAGGGAATCTGAAGGAATTTCTGTACTATCTTGACCCTGTTCTTGTGGGAATAGTGAGCTGTGTGCCCTCACTCCACAGTGGGAAATCCCATCTCTGTTTCCAGATGACAGCAGCCCTGCTATCCCAGCAGGGCCCTGACCCTTCTGCCACCCCTGTCCCGTCACTGCCCAGGTGCTGAAGTGACCACCCTGCTCCTGCTGTGGCCCCTGGCGAGCACAGCTGGGCAAGAACACAACAAGGAAGGGTGAAAGAAGCAGAAACCCCAACATGGACCATCTCCAGATATCAGCACAAAAGCTGAAGGCTGAAATCCACCTGCAGATGAGGAGACACGGGGCATTTGACCTGATGTTTGTGGGCTGACCATGCCCTGGCTCAGTGCAGCACTCCCAGGCCAGAACAGAGCAAACTCCTCACTCCTCCCATTTGTCTCAGCCAGGCCCCCTCCCTCCCTCTCCCAGTCTCTGCAGTCACAGCTGGTTTCAGTCCTGGAGTTGGACCCGTTTGGCAGTGAAATGACCAAACCTGCCCTGCTGGTGCTGGTCCCCTGTCCCTGGCAATGCTGGCACCATCAGAGCTGGAACAGTGGGTTGTACTTCCTGATCTCCTGCAGAAGGCGAGCCTTGTCCATGTTGGCTTCTGCCAGGGCCAGTTTCATGGTCTGGAGCTCCCTTTGCAACTCTGGCACTTGCTTGAGCTACAAGAGACAAGCAGAGAACAAGGCAGGAGTCTTCAAGGTACACAGTGAGCTGCTGAAAGGAAAACCAAAGCAGGAGCTTTTGGGATGAATTGCGCAGTGAGACACAACCACACTGACAGAACTCTTTCAGGGAACATCTCGATTCCTGTTTATCTGACAAGGAACTGGACGCAGTGGGGAAGATGGAGCGAATCAGAAAACAATCCCCAACCAGATTCTGAAATGAAACAAGTGAGCTCATGCTGGGCAAGGTGCCCTCACTCCTCAAAACACTCACAGGAGGAGGCACAGGCTGCTCCTCCAGGAACTCCCTTCCTGCAGCTCACCACACTTGCTCAGGACTGCAAACACACAAAGGCAAAAGATAATTTCCAGCTCTCTGTTGTCCAGACAGCAACAAGCAGCAGTGACTCACCTGCAGCCCGCGTGCTCCTGCTGCTGGGGCTGGTGAGACAGACTCTGATGGGGCCTTCTGCTCCTCAGGGACTGACACAGGTTTTTCCTGTTTCACTGAGTCCTTCCCCTGGGAAGCTGGAAAGCAACAGAATCCACTCAGGTGTGAACATTCACACAACAGGGCTCCCAGAACAACAAAAAAAAAATTCTTTCCTTCTTTTTTTCCCCCCCCCTCTTTTTACACAGGGAAATAAAATTCTCTTTCCTCTTTTAAAACAGAGAAACTAAAAGGTAACGACAGATCCTGTCTGTGTGTGTTTAAGGAAACACCAGACACAAATTCTCACACCAAGGAACAGAGGCAGGGACTGCTCCCACAGCAGGAAACACACCCAGGGACTGCTGCCACCTCAGAGCCCATCCTTTCCTGCAGCAACCACCCCATCCAGCACATCCTGGGGGTGCAGAGGGACAATAAAACCAGGGTGTTACTGACCTGTGAGATAGAAGACGCCGTCATCCCTGCGCCTCACCACGACATGATCCATTGCCAAGGTGATGGGGACAGGGCCAGGGGAGGTAGGGTACACTGGGGGGCTGTCATCCTGGCAAAACATGAAGCAGAGAAGGGATGAGCAGCTGTGACAGCTCTTGAAAGGACTTCCCTTGCCTGCAGCCTCCTCAGGAGCAGCGTTCCTGACCACCATCACTGCCAGACTCAAGAGAGTGAGTCCACCCTAGGGAAAGGCCTGGCTTTATGTACAGGCTGTACAGGTACACACTTCCCTTGTGTTCCTCATTCATCTCTATGGCAGCTTTTAGAAGCAAAACCAAACAGTCTCAGGAAAAAAGAAGCTCTACAGATACCCCAAGCAATCCCACAGCATCCTTTCCCAAGTGGAATCCTGCAAGTGAGCTCTGGCCTGGGGAGAATCTCTCACCTTCAATGTGATTTTGGCATCCATCACCTCTATCTCCATGGGGATCACCTCTGGGATGATTTCATCCTCGAGAAAGGGTCCCAGGCTGGTGAGGCAGGACGTGCAGAGCTCTGTGGAGGAGCTGTGGAGCAGCACTCTGAGGAAGCCGTTGCGCTCGGCCAGCGGCGAGTGAGCGGCCGCGCAGGGACCCGACTCCAGGCGCAGGCACACCTCGGGATGGGGCTGCCCGGCCTCAGGGCTCGCAGGCTTTTCCACACCTGGGTCTCCTAGAGCTGGGGCAGAGAGATCTCGCTGCACAACGGGATGCCAGTGGTCAGATATCAGCTCAGAAAGGGCATCATGGAAAGCCCATTTCAGTCAAGCAGCCAAAGTGATCTTGGTCTGACATCATCCCTCACATGAGAGAAATACAAATTTCCAAGAACTAAGAGCCCACATCACTGAACTGGCACTGGAGCTGGTCCATTTAAGGTCCCAGGCACATCCCTCTCTCACCACACTTTAAAACTGGCTCCGTTTTGCATATTCAGGACCTGGCTCAGTGCCCCATTCACTCTCCAGAGCTGCCCCAACTCTCCCCCCCAGAACTGTCCCAGCTACCCTCCACAGTGTCCCAACTCTGCCTCCATAGCTGACCCAGTGCCCTGGCTCACTCTCCAGAGCTGAGTCTTTCCTCATCCCTTTGCTCCACCGTGGCCACTGGCAGGACTGGGAAAGGCATGATCAACAGCCTGGGGATTGCTCACACTTTCATTTCAGGTTTGGGGCTGTAGATGCTTTTGATTTTGTTTTGGTTACATTTTTGGGGTGTTGGGGGGGATAGTTGATTGTTTTTAGGTTTGGCTTGTTTTGTTTTTTAAATTCAAATTTAGGGGAAGTACTGTAGACCGAAAGCATTTTTCTCAGAGCAGGAATAACTTCACAGCTTCCCTAGATACTTTATTCACTCTTTCAATTCATTTCATGCATCCTAGCAGCAATTTTAAAAATCCCAACCAATGATTACCAGGCACCACAGAGCCTGACTGTGGCAGGCACCTTGGCCTGACTGTAGGCACTCAGGAAACATCTTTTAAATGCCAGATCTGAACCCTCACACATGAGTTGCATTCAATCCTAACCACCCCAAACACTGAGGCCCCAGTAAATGGAATATTCCCTGAAGGAGGCTGGTATAAAAGCTAGTTCTAACAGTGCAGCATCTTACCCACGTAGCCACGCAGGAACTGCCACATGCCAACGTTGTTCAGCTGCTCTGGAACCACGTTCATCACTTGTAAAGCCACAGACAAATCATCTCCTTGTACCTCTATCGCACAGTTCACATCATTCATCTTCAGCACGAGGACAGACACCTGGAACAGCCACCAAGAGCTCACTGTTTACAGCCAACACCTCACTTCCAGAACCCCTCAGGGACAGAATCCCAGTGCCAGGCACTGACCAGCTGCAGACTGGGGTCTTCACTCTGGGACGTGGAGCTGTTCACCTCAGGGGACACTCCACCCTCATCCTCTGCCACCAGGCTGCCTCTGCTGCCTGTGTCATTGTGGGCCTGGGGAAGCTGCCCTGAAGGAAGAGGGTCCAGGCTGGGTTCTGAAATGGAAGTAACAACAACTCAATTCCATTTCTTTTTCTGGAAGTCCTGATGTCAGCATCTGCCTGAATCTCTGGCCTCTCTGGGGGTGCCATCCTCTGGAGAGCTCTCTCCAGCTCCTCAGATGAGTTTAAGCAACACAGGGTTGAAGTGAAAGGTGTCCAGAGTACCCAATACCCAACCAGCCCTTCCTAAATGCTCTGTGCCACCCACCACCAGCACATCCCAGCTCCTATGGCCCTCAGGACACCACTGAGACATGCAGGGTCACGCCACACTGATTTACCCTCCTCATCTCAAAGAAAAGGCACCTACAAGAGCAGAAAGAGCCACTGTGAGGCAACTCCTTAACATCTTCAGGAACAAGGAGCAGCAAAAGTGATTCCATAGGAATATAGCATGGATGAACTTCCTGTGGCACAAAGGTATCACCCCTGCGAGATGAGGATGGGGAGAGGAAAAGCCAAGGGCTTTACCAGAGTCTGTGAGCATCACGAAGCCATCGCTGCCATCACTGTCCACCGACAGACCATCCTCAGGGCCACTCCCATCCACGGATGTGGTGTCAAAGGAATGCTGGGATGAAGTCCTCTTCATGGAGAAGAAACGCATGCGGCTGGTGCCCGCCCCGCCTGGGGTCACTGCTCCCTCCTCTGCCTTGGGCACAGAATCCCTACAGAAAAACCCAACAAAAAACAGTGATAAAGGCAGGCAGCTGAGCCTGCAGATTATCTGAGTGTTGGTCTCTGACCACTTGCAATTCAGACTTCAGTATCTTCAGAACACCCCCAGGAGACACTTAACCCATCTCCAATCCAAATACAATGGGAAGAAAGGGAGTAGCTGCCTCTGTGTCCCCCTGCTGCAGCCAGGGAGCCTGGCCTGCTCACCTGGCCGGGGGCAGGGACAGCATCCTCTGCATGGTGGAGGTCATCTTGTCGCGGCTCAGGCTCAGGGCGTCCTTGGTGAGGGACATGGCCTCCTTGGTGAGGTCCATGGTGGCATGCAGAGCTTCCTTGGTGGCATCCTTGGTGATGTGCAGTGCACTGGAGAGCTCCACCTCGATGTTCCGCAGCGGGATGAGCTCTGCCTGGCCATTGAGGGCAACACCTCCTCTGCCCGAGGGCTGCGTGTCCGAGGCTGGGCTGGAAGGGAGACCAGGCGGGCTCTGAGAGTGGCTGCTGGTCTCTGTTGGTTTTTCTGCAACCAGGGCTTCCACAGCTTCATGAGCTTCCTCTATCAAGCCTTTCTCCTCTGCGCCCTTACCGCAGGGAGCTGCGCTCAGGGCTCCATCGCTCGCGGATCTCGGGAGCGTCTCCAGCGGGACACTGGCACCAGTGTCCTGGATCCCACTGTCCTCTGGGAGCTCTGAGGTGCTGCCTAAGCCCTTCTCCGAACTGCTCTCTGATTTCAGCTCCTTCTCATCACCTGCCAGCCCCTCCTTGCTGTCTGAGGGCGAGAGCTCAGACTCGATCAGGCTGGTTGTGTCCGAGTCCAGGGATCTGGGCTCCACGACAGACCCTGGAGCAGGGGTCATGAGCAGGGCCACCTCAGCACTGTGGAACATAACTCCCACACAAGCAGACATGGGATCTAAAGGAGATCCAGTCATTTCCTGGGTATCTTTGGCCAGCTGCTCCTGTAGTGTTTGCAGAACTTCCTTCATCCTGAGCAGCACCAAGTACTGGTAGTGGTTGAGCCGAATTTTGACATGGACAGAGGAGGACATGAGCACGTGGATATCAGCAGAGGCTTCCAGCTCTTTACTGTCTACTCCACCATCGACTTCACAGTCAGATTCTCCCAAGACATCCATGGTGTCTGGAGCCTTATAGATATTCTTCAGATCCTGGTCAGTCTTTGATCTTTGACAAACACTGTGTTCTCTGGAAAGGTTCTCATTCTTGGAGTGATTGCTAAAGCTGGCAGAAGGTTTGATTTTTACCTCAGAGGTGGCCAGTTCCTGTCGTTTAGATATCTGAGCTTGCCCCCACCTCTTGGGCAGGCAGGCCCATATGGAAAGGGGAAAAGGGTCAATAAAGCTAAGGGCTCTGCCCTTGGAGCTTTCAGCCCCCTCAAAGCCCAGGGAGAGCTCACTGAAATTCACAGACCACAGATCCTCAGAGGCAGAGGTTTTGTGAGGCAGCAGGGGAAAGCCTGAGTGCTTCTGTGGCCTGTCATCCACCTGGTAGGCGTGGCGCAGGAACAGGGTGTGCAGGAGGCTGAACCTGTCCCGCGCCCGGGGGAACGCGGCGTAGCTGGAGTGGAAGAACTCTGACCCCGCGAATTCACGGAAGAGGCTCTGCAGGTCCTGGCAGCTGCAGGAGGGAGCGTGGCGGGTGTTGGTGGCTGTCACCTCTGACATGCAAACACACAGGGCCCGCGGCCGGTCCCGGTGATCTGTGACTTTCTTATCCACAGGGATGCTGAGCTGCAGGGGGAAGAGAGGCACGACAAGGCACGAGTGAGAAAGGATGTTGGGAAAGATAAGGATTTGACAGGAAGTTCTCACAGATATGTAAGTATAGCAGAAAGATCTTTGAATGTAGAATCTGAAGAAGGAATAGAAATGATAGCAAGTTTTGATACAGAAGAAAAGAATTGCTGAGCCAGTCTTACTAGATAACTAAGAAGCCAAAGGGTAAAATGAGTTGGAAGGAGTTTTTATGACTTAGAGCAAAGGATAAATCCACCTCAAACAAAAGATGTTTTTACTAAGCCAAGAGATTTTCACAAGTAAACAAGAAAGCCAGTGCTTCAAGTAGAAAAAAGATCTCAAAATTTTCCACTGCAAGAAAACTGAAAAACAATTTCTAGCTTAAACTGTAACATACTATTTGTGATTGGAAAATAGTAACATGAATATGGTAATGTTAGTAGTTACAATAGGCTATAGGTAATAGTAAAAGTATTGATTGGTTGTCATGTTTTAAGATGCTCTGCAATGAAAAGTATATAAGGCATTGTAACCAGAACTAGAGTTGGCTTCAGATAAGCCTACAGCTGCTGCTGACCGCTGTGGGCTTGGCTCTTGTTACCCACCACCCGTGAATTGCTGGATCATTTGGATACAATAAACAGCATTTTAAAGAGCCACCTGGAGCCCCACATCCCTCGTTGTGGCTCTTACAAAAGGAATAGTTGAGGTTTATTCTGGATGAGAACTCCAGCTTTACTGCCCACAGACCAAACAAAACCAACACAAGTGGCAGACAGAGCAAAGCCAGAGGAAGGCAGCAGGTTTGTCTCCTCAGTATGGACTCCAGCTATGTCTGGTCTCGTGTTCCTTTCACAGAGAGAACACTGAAGACTGGGAAGAGGAGGAAAAGAATGGTACCTTCAGCCTGAAGCCATCCAGCCGCACATCCACGTGCTCATCCCGCTTGCCTGAGTCCTCCAGCTTGTAAATGGCTTTGAACTGCTCCAGGCTGCGACACAGATCCAGGCAGAAGAGGTTTATCCAGAGCACACTTGGTGTATCCAGGGTGAGCATCAGGCCATTCAGCTGCATGTACAGGTTTGGGCACGGAACTAGAAGGAAACATTAATGATAGCAGGAAAGGCCCCTTGGGTACTCTGCAGCTCAGTGCAGAACCTGCACTGACAGCACCAAGGCAGGGGGGCTTCACCACCCTGAGAGACACATCCTGGAAGGGGAGCAGCTGTGTGCACCCAGAGGAATGAGGTGACCCATTGGGACAGCACCCAGAGCACCCCATGGCCCTGCTCCAGGGCTTTCAGTAAAGCTGAACCCTGGGAACTGGGCAAATAGCAGCTGCTGCAATTCCTTCCTGCAAGCACAACTCTGCTTCCACATTGTGCACAAACTCCATCCCACCTTCCCACAGGAAAAAGAAACATCAGAAAACTAAGCAACAATGGACAGAGAATATCTAACAGGGTTAACACACCTAGACCATTGATGACTCTTTAAGAAATTTGTGAAAGAAGGTGCTAACCTTGATGTATTACCTGGAAAGTCCTGATTGTCTGGGAAGTAATATTCTGTGAATTCAATATGGATTGCAGAGACCTGGTCAGGAAGTTTGAAGATTTTTCTACTACAGGAAAGCAAGGTGGAGGGTTTCTTACTTTGCTGCCCAGCTGTAGAGACCTGTAAACAGAATGAAATGCAGTTGTGCAGAACTAAGACTTGGCAAACCCAAGTGTCCCAGTGACCCCGCAGTTGCCTGTATTCAATCTGCCTCATTTACACATCAAACACACACTGCTTTCAAGCAAAAATATAATTTTCTTCTACCTGCTGATATTGCCAACTCCTCTCCTTTGAGGGAATTTAGTTCTTTGTGTCTCCTGTCACTGCTAGTAAGAGCTGTGACAAGCAGAATTAGGTGACATAAGCAAACAGAACAGAAACCTGGTACAGCTGTCTGCAAGATCAGCAGCACGTTGGCAAGTCCATCATAGTATCTGGTGCTACGAAGAGCAAAATCAGCTCTTGGATGGATACAGAGCACATGGATGCAGGGCCTGATCCAGGACAGAAAGCTTGAGGTGAGACTTAAGCCTCCTCTGTCAAAAATCCACATCCTCAATGACTTCTCAAAGGCATGGAATGTTTTACACTGGGCCTGCGTAATGCTTGGTTTAAGCTTAGATAGGAACAGAAGGCAGAAACCCGTGGTTATGCAGTTCCCTCTGAACATGAAAATTATCAGCAGTTCACTCTTGGGTTAGAAGTTTTACAGGCAACATCATAACAGCATTTAGGTTCTTCAGGGAGTGTTTTGGATGTTGTAGGATTTGCATGACTCTTTCAATCATACATTGAATCATATATTGGATGACACAATTTCCTTTTTAGAAATGCCATTACCATCTGCAGAGAGTCCTGAGGTCCCTACCTGGTGTACATCCAGGTCATCCACCCTCACCAGCACACAGCTGGAGCGCAGCCGGTGCCAGGGCGGGTGCCGGAGCCGTGGCAGACTCGTGGGAGGAGCCCGGCCCTTCTCTGGGGGGCTCTTCCGGGGACTCTGGGGAGGGTCTGTGGGGACACACAGGCAGAACCAGCAGGGTTTTAGTCACCTTCTTTGCACCATCAAACCTCTGTGCTTACTGAGCACAACTAACAGCCCCAAAATTAGAAATGGATGAACAGAGCTGGGCAGGAGAAACACTCAGGACTTTTGAAGGAAGAACACTGTGAAAGGTGAGTCTGTTCTGTGGCAAGAGAACACATTCCTAAGCCAGGTCTTAAGTATGTAATTTCATCCTTGTATCTCATGGAGAAACTCAACAATAATCCACTGCAGCCTGTCCATCCTTGCTGCAGTGCTCTCCCAGCCACTTTCCTTTGCCATTATATTGATGACTTTTAGAGTGCTATGCATTCCTGCACCAAAAAAATCAGCCTGCTCAGCTGGAGACAGGCAACTAAAGATTTTGCTGAATGGAGCAAAATTGGTACCATCTCCTGCTTCACTGGTTTTATCAAATACCATTACCTGGTTTCCTTTTGAAAGGAGAAAATGGAGTCCTGGCAAACACAGGGTCTGTTTCATCATAAAGCTTCTCCATCTTACTTTGAAATTCACTGATCAGCTTCTTTGCCCACTGTCCCCGAGTCTCCATCGCTTCACTGTATCTCACCCAATGCTTGCAGGCATCTCCTGCAGAAAAGCAAACATCCCAGCTTTAAAAATGTAGTTTCTTTCTTCCAGTCCACCCTGCTATCATAGAACAGTTCTTTAAACTCCTTTTTCTTCCCTGTCCTCAGGTTGTAAGGCCCCAGGCTCCCTACCTGCCCTGTGGAAAGGATAATAATCAAAAGCCATCCTCCTGAAGGTCAGCTGGATGGCACCACCCAGCATCCCATGCTTCAAAGCACCTGTGAGGAACAGAGCAGAGAAATCATGGTCAGCTCTGCAAGCTGAGCCCTGATCCAAGAGAATTCACAACCATGTTGCTCTGGTTGCCACTGCGAAAAATGAAGTTTATTTTTTTGGTAGATTTTAAAAGGTCTAATAAAAGACAGTAAGAGACAAACAATAAAGTAAAAGGCTATAAGGGCTGGGTATTTGGTATTTAGTCAGGAGTACATTTGTTGTTTTGGAGATACTCTTTAAATTTATTAGTTTGTTGTATATTTATAGACTTATTATACATTTTCAAACTTTTCTATGAACTATTTTTTATATTCTAAGAATTGTTTTACATGGCTACTTTTTGAGTTTGCCTTTTTAGAGCATGTGTGTTTTTTTGTTGTGGTTTTAATTTCTTTTTTTTAATTAGTCTTAATTTGGGTTGTGGTCTTTAATTTTTACAGATGGTTGGTTTTGGTAACTGGTATATTAGTAGTAGGTGTCTTTACTGGGTGTTATTTAATTAAGTAAGTAGTTTGCTTATTATAAAGACACTTTATCAGCTTATGTTATTTTTAAAGAAAAAACAGTTTTAAAAATATAGTTAACACTATACATATAGTATTTACCTTAATATTTGCGAAAAGCCAATACCATAATATGTATTTATAACACCACCACTGATTAACTGATACCACAGCCAGGATTAGGAATCTGCATTATCATCTTTAGGAATCTGCACCAAAACCTTGTCCTAGGCAAGGAGAAGGACACCTGAATCAACTGTTTATGTGGTAAGAACCAGGCCTGGAAACTCAAATCCCAAACTGCAAAACCCCAGTGCTTCCCAACCGTCTTCCAGACAGAAAAATCACTGCCTTGGCTGTTGTTTTCCCTCTGCTGCTGTTTTCCCTTCTCCTGACCTGACTCCCGGGCGTGGCTGTCGTCACAGATGTGCAGGTCCAGGCGGGAGATGAGCAGGTGGTAGGAGGATTCCTTCATGTCGTGCTTGTCAAAGTACTGCCCAATGCTGGTGGCGTTGGGGCTGGCTCCAAAGGGCTGAGCCCAGGACTGCTGGGCACTGGGAGCAGGGGGGGTGATCTGTGGGAGAGGGACAAGCTCAGTGAGAACTCGGAGAGAGGGAAAGCACAGAGGTCATAATGCAATTAATCATCTCATGCAAATCTTCCAGCCTGTAAGGCATTGGTTTATAGGATTGAATTGAGACTCCCAGGATCTGGAACCTTTCCTGTTCTCTCATGAGCAAAATCCTTTGTCTGTGGCTCTGCCAGCTGCATGCACTTCTCTTGGAAGATGTTTTAAGATTCCTGGGCAAAAAAGGCCAAGTATTCCCCATCCCTCCTGTGCAACCTCACTATGTGTGCATCCCTGCCTCCCTGGAGCTTCCAGCTGCAGCAGAAATATTCCTCTTCCCTCACTCTTGACTTGGAAAATGTATTTTATTGGCAATGAATCCCACTCATTTGGTCACCTCTCTACCCCACAGCAGCCCACAGTCTACATGATACTGACCTGACATGAGTTCCCATCAAGGAAAATGCTGTGAATATGGGTCAGATGCCACACAAACAGAAACTGTCCTTTTCCCTGGCAGACCAACATCCAAATTCACTCACCTGTACAGACTCTGGTGCCAGGCTTTTCCTCTGCTGAGCAGATTTCTCCATGGCTTCACTCAGAGACTCGGCATATTTCATCATTGCTTTCAGCTGAGAGTCTGTCAGCACCCAGAGCAGGTCATCCAGCAGAAACATCAGCTTGGAGGCCACCACATTACAGTCTTTGGTCTGAAACAGCAAGGAAGGAGTTAGGACTTCAAAAATTGCCTCCACAGACATAGAGTCTTCATAAAACACAGAAGCAGAAGGAAGGGAGGCTGCTGTGAAACTCCTGTGAGAGATGGTATCTGGTGCATGTCCACAGCACCTCCTCTCAGATGGAAAGTAGTCAAAGCCACCTCCTCTTTAGGAGACAAATTGCTCAAATTGCTCACTGTTGATTTTTTTTTTTTTAATCATCACATTTTCACTGACAGCTACAAATCAGGCTGCCAGGCTTTCAGCTCCCAGTAAGGAGATGATAGCTCTCCTTGGGATATTTGAAGGGATTGAAAAACTCACTCCATCCACGAGATCCTCCCCTGGGAAAGAAACTGCTTTGACATTTGGTAAGAACACAGCTGTCTCTGACAGAAAACATGGAGACATACATCAGTTGGGGCTCGACATTTCTGAAGGGAGAGAAGGGCTGTTGAGGACTGTGGGAGGAAATATGCATCATCTCTGCACCAGGCAGTGAGACCACATCCTGCAAAGCATGGAAAAAACTCTCACCCTTCTCTTGAGAGAGATCTGGATCCTCCCCTGGTTGGTGATGAGTCTCAGAGGAGTAGTGATAGGATCCTGATCACCATTGTCTGTGGCATCTGCCTCTATCCGCAGGGTCTGCCAGGTGAGCTCCTTGAATGTCAGAACCTGCCCATGAGGAGAAAAACAGGAAAATGCTGAGATTTTCACAACTTCAAGGATTAAAAAACACCCCAAAACACTCAGAAGACATGAAGTGAAACAAGGAAAAATCATCCATCACACTTTTCTTCTGTGACCCCAGCACAAAACCAAGGGCTCACCTCTCCCCTCTGCGGGTCCGTGATGCGGGTGAGGCGCAGGTCACTCTGCTGCCAGTTGGGGTTCACACTGTAGCCCTGGAGCTGCCACAGCTCAAAAGACGCGTGAAAGGCCTTGGAGTGAATCTTGATGGTGATGGAATTGACAACAATAAACATTCCCTCCACGACCTTCTCAGCAAAGCCATATTCACTGCAAAGAGAAGATCCCCCCATGTCACGACAAGAGGTCTAGCAGAGGTAAGGCTCACACAGAGAGGTTCTTAAGCAACACCAAAAGCACTTAAACCCGAGAGCAGGGAGGCCAGTGGTGAATGAAGGAGAACAGCAGCCCCCACACCCCAGCAGGATATCAGGGAGAAGCTGCAGGGCTCGGGGTCTGACCTCTGTCCGGCAGCAAGAGCGATGGGGGACTGTCCATTGGGCGGCCGAGGCTCCTCACACGTCCTCATCTCCACCTCCACCTTGTCCAGGTACTGCAGACACACAACGTGGGAGCCATGAACACCACACCAAGCCTCAAGCTCAGCCCACCAGCCCTGGGGTCAGATTCCAGGGCAGGGACAACCAACTCCGGAGTCTCAACGCTCATGTGTTAAAGCTCTCACACCATCAGTGTCAGTGGGTAACCGGAAACCCAGGGAGTGGGGAAAACAAACAACAAAACCCAGGCACGGGGCTGCCCTGGACTTCTCTGAGAGCTCATCTGGCTCCATCCTGCAGTGAAATGAGGGACTCATGGGAGGGCACTCATGGCCCTATGTGCTAAGGGCTGGAGGATTCAGGTCCAAAGAAAATTTGAGACTTGATGGTTTCCCTCTCCAGAATTTTTCTCAAGTAGAAGAGATTTAAAAAGTGAGGAAGAAAAGAAGAAGGAAGGAAGACAAGATAGCAAGAGAGGCAACATTACCAGGCAGATTGGATGTGTTTTCAGCTTTGTCCACTGGATCTGAAATTATAAAGTTGAGGTTATCAGAGTGATCTTTGTATTGGAAAGTTTCAGAAATTCCAGGAAACCTTCTCAGCCCAAACTTTGAGCCCCATTTCTCTGAGAAATATCTGCAATGTCTCACTGTATCCAGGTCAAACAGAGACACAGACAAGGAAAAGACATTCCAGACACCAGATCTACAAACCCAGCCGAGCTTTTGGATCTCATATATCATTAGGAGTAACAGATATTCTGCAGGTCAAATTCTGCTATGGGGAACATTCCTGGCCTTTAAGAGTTTACAACTAACTGCTGCTGCTACTGGAAGTCACACAACTCTTTCAAAGACTGTGCACAAACCAAAAAGCTCCATTTTATTTTCATACAGGAACATTCACTCTGCAGTTCTTGTAGGAGGGAGAACAAATGTTTGTTACTAAACTGAGCAGATCTGACTCTAAAAACAGAGCACACCAGATGAGTAAGACAAGCTCATTTTTACTGTCACTTGGCAGAGTAGAATCATATTTCTTTTACAGAAAGTCTCTTTGATGTCCTTAAAACTTTTGAGTTCATGTAATGCAACAGTGCTTAGTACCATGTGCAATGAAACAATCTGGCATCTTATAACAACTAAAAAAACCATAATTTTTTGCTCTAGAAAGCACAAGGAGGAAGAACTTGTAAGAGTTCTTGCAAAGTGCAAGTCCATGCACAATCTCAGCAATTCTGCCTGTAAATGGATAACTTCATCCATTTAAAGTTGCCTCTGCTCACCCTGATGGAGGCCTTGTTGCAGTAGACCCGGGTGATGGCGAGCCAGGTGGGCAGCTCCAGCACATTCTGCAGCACCTCCTCATCCAGCTCCAGGTTGGTCAGCTGCCCCTGACCTTTCAGTGTGCTCAGGTTGATTTTGTCTGGAGAGAGATTCTTGGTAAACCTACAAGGGAAGAAAGAGGAAACTAGAAAACAGCCACCAGCAAAGCTGCTGAGACTGCAGGAGCATTTCAGAGCTATTTTAATACCAGAGTTTGTTTGCTGTTTTGTTAAACTTTTTCTGACATTGTTAAGCCCAAGGAAAGTCGGTCGTTCCAGAAAAAAAAAACATCTCTACACTTTGACATTTGGAGGAATTTTTTTTTGTTTTAAACTAAATTCAGGTTTGAAAAACTGAAAATTTCCTTCTAAAGCTCTGGATCCTGGAAACCAGCAAAACTGCCCTAGGATAAAACCAAAGAAAACCAAAGCTAAACTCCAACAGCTCAGCAGTTTTACTCCCCTCAGAATTGCCGTGTCAGCAGGGGAAAGTTTAATTCTCTAGACTCTTTTCACCCAGGAAAGCAAAAGACTATCAATGAACAACTTCTGTGGCTGTCTCTTTTTAATACCACCACTGCAGCCCAGCCTGCTCTCTGGTCAGCAGGGCCAAACAGCAACTCTCCTCCCAAGACTGCCCCAGCTCCCTCCTCTGTCCTCTGTGATAGAAATTCCTCCTCCCCAGGGCTGCCAGTGTTTCACCTCCCCTGTGTGCAGCCCTTCACATCCCTCATGTGCCCGAGATTTCAGTGGCACGGATGAAACACCTGCAGCAGGACTGCTCAAGAGCTGAGGATCCTGGTGTGAAAGTCTCTGACTTCATTAAAACCAGAGTGGCTCCTGAGGAACCAGAGGAGCCAGTTCAGAGGGCAGCAGATCACAGAGGTTGTACAAGTGTTAGCAACACTTCTCCATGTCAGAGAACCCCTCTGTGGCAGCAGAACCCCTCCTGTCTCCATCAAATCGCACTCCTTTGCAGCAGCTGCCACCACGGGAGCAGGGGGCTGCACTCCCACATCACCAGATTCCAACTTGAAGAGTTCCTGCCAGACAACTTTCCCACCACTGAATCCAGGGCTTATTTCACACATTCCTCCATGCCAATGCTAATTCTCATTCCGTACAGTGGTCCAGAGAGCGGGATGGAAAGAAAGCCCCTATTGTCAGTGTAAGCAGGAGCAGGCTCCCAGTCACACACTGCCCTGCTCGCTCTGCCCCTGCACCCACAGTGTGGGGATTGCTCTGGGAGAGCCATGAGGAGCTTCTGGAACAGCCACAGCTCAAGAAGGAGACGAGGAACCAGAGCCACACTGCCTTGATGCAGCTACTGCAGCCACTGTAGGAGCTCGGGGTACAGCACAAAGTGCTGCAGTGCACTGGCTGAGGCACTGGAGCAGCAGCTGAGCCATCAGCCCAGGGCTTCCAGGGGCAAAAGGGCCTTTCCAAAGCAAACATTTTGTTGGAAGAGAAAGTCTGACAGACGTGATGAGATGCTAGTGTCAACACCGTGCTGTTGATGTAGCACTGCTGGAAGGGGAGGGCAGCACACAGGTGTGAGTTTGCTCACTGCTGCTCTTCCCTTCCCCTGCAGACAGCTCCTGGGCCCTGCTGTCCCCTCCTCCCCAGCCAAAGGGACATGAAGACAGCTCAGACCAAGCTTACAACACCTGCCAGGCTGCACATTCCCTTCAAACCCGTCACCCCTTTAACCAAAGGCTTCTTGTTTGAACACGCCCAGGGAGGTGGCTGAGGTTAACCTGGCTTCTCAACATCCACACCAAGATACTGAAAATTCCAGAGTGTGTTCCAACAGCTGCTCCACTAGCAGGGAGCACTGAGAATCTGTATGATTTGGGCCTGGAGTCCTGTTGTGAGCACCCACAAACACAGACACGGCTGAAAATTAGAGCAAACAGCTTCAGAGGCAATCCAGGGGCACTCTTGTGCGGTGTCAGAGAACCAGCTCTGCTGAAAGCTGATGTCACTGTGTCCACTTGGGATCGGATGCTAAGAATAAACCAAACACAACCTGGACAGGTGGGTAATACCCAGCATTTAAGCTCAAAAGCTGGCATGGACAGTGATCAGCTCCCACTGGCTGAGCTTTCTCACACCTGCACTGAAGGATCATCCCTGGGCTGGGAGTCTCATCCCAGGATAAGAGTGCTCAGAAGGGAAGCTGCTTTCAACTGCTAACACAGAGGAAAAGCACAAGTGTTGCCTATAATTCTCTGTTGTCAAGTCTCTAAAGGGGGGGAAAGGATGCTTAAGCTTTTTATATAGTTTTCATATATTTGTAGCTTTGTAGATTGCTAATCGTGGCTGCAGCTCCAGTAGTTTTCCTACCCTTTTCCCCTACATTTTAGAACAACAAGCTGACCTTCTAAACACATTCCTGAAACATTGTTTAGTGCTATTCCAAGGAGGAGATCTACAATAAGGCATAATAAGAAGTGGGGCAGAGAACCCCTTGGACCAGCTCCAAGGGGCTGACCCAGGGGTGGGTTATTGGGGCAACTGAATCTCCTGTTGGATGTACCTGTTAGATATCCTAATTAATTAACATTATAGAATTGTAGAAATTCAATTCTGGGTGTTCCCATCACCACTGGGACACCTGGAAGCTTACAAATAAAGGTCTGCTTTTTACTTTACTATTCTAACACGAGGGCTTTTTTTCTTTTGATTATAGGCAACACAAGCACATGTCTGAACCAGGGCATCACTTTCCTTCAGTGTGTAGGTGTATCAAAAATACCAGCACACCATGGAAGAACCAAAGCTGTGAAACAAGACACAGTGTAGAGCGAGGTATGAAACTTGATCCAGCCAAACCAAGCAACTCTTTATCACCATCTCCAGGGAAAGGCTGCAGAGATCCTGCTGGGCAGGTACCAAACCCACCTCCACTGCTACCAGACTCCATTAAAGAATCCTTTCATAAGGCATTCCAGATGCACCAAAATGTGCCATTCCACCCCCAAAGCAGAGCTGACAGACCCCACCCATGATGGGACAACAGAAGCTGGAGGTTTTGGGAAAAAAAAATCTCAAATGGAAACAGATTCTTTCTTTTAAACCACGGCCCAAATTTCTCAGGGTATATTGCCCATTGTCAAACCCTGCTTTCAGCTGCTGCCCTATACAGGAATCCCAGACCTTCCCATGGAAAAAGCTCCACATTTGAGCCATTTCACCACATTCACGTCAGACAGGGCTTACAGGAGGCCTCAGGTGAGAGCTCCTGAGAACACAGAGTTCACAGGTGCCAGGTCTCTGCTGTTACCTGCTTTGGTCAGTGCCAGGGGAGGAAAAGCAGTGAGAGCAGAATGTGTCAGATGTTTGCTGGCAGGCTCCCTCCATTCACACTCACCCACAGCAACACCCTTGGCAGCATAGGCTGCTGGCTTAGGGAAAACTGAATGAAAATGGTGGCTATTGGGAAAACTGACACCAGAGGATATTTGCACTTTTTTTTTTCTTTTTTGCAGCTCCATCAGAAGTCAAGCAGAGCTGAGCCAGTAAACTCACAGGGCAGCACTCCTTTTGAGCCTGCTGGGATTACTGTGACAAAAGTCAACCCTGAAAATCTATTTGCTCAATCATCAGTTTGAATATATATCAAAACATGATGCCACTACTGAAAACAACAACTGCCCAGTTCCTCAGCCCGCATATCCAGAAGCCACAAACTCACTGATTGCATGAGGAATTTGGGTAAATCTGACCACTGGCCCAAAGCCAGGCTAGAATCATAAATAAATTTATGTTCACATTTGTAGCTGTCTCGCCACACTGTGTCCAACTGAGCAAATGCATGTACAGATAATGTCAGAAGACATCTGAAATCATAAAACTTCTCCTTAGATCCCTGTCTCATTACCCTGCTGCCACATGGATCAGGAACCTTCTTCTCAAATACTCAGTTTCTGCCTCAGCCGCCTCCCTGCAGTCCTGCAGTCATCACTGGCTGTTGTACACAGCCACCACCCCCAGCTCCACACGAGCATTTCTATTAATACCTTTGTCACTATGGCTATTATATGGGAGAGTTAATTAGCTGTACACCAGTGACCTTGATTTTGCTTAATGACAAGTAAAATCTCTTGGCAGAAGGAAGTGCATGGCTTGTGACACCCAGCCACAGCTGCAGGGAGCACCTGGAAAGTCCCTCCAAACACAGGTAAGGCAGAAAGGAGGAATTGATCAGCTCAGCGGGAAACCAGCCCAGGAACCACTGGCGTTTTTGCCTCCACAAGGGTCACAGCAAGGGAAGAGCTGAGGATTTTCTGCTTTGATTTGTAATACAAATATGGAATTTAAGCAACTATGACAGGAACTGGACATGAGGAAAAAAAACCCCAACAACTGTATTCTGACCAACAGAGATTTGCTCCTTCCCAAAAATCTTTTCAAGTCTTGCCTGGTTTGGTTTTGGACAGGGCATTTAGTGACATTTCCATCTACTTTGGGAAGATCTTCTACAACCCAAAATCTCTGTGATGTGACATTTCACCTCAAAACCTCTTATCTCAGAAGCCAAACAGTATGTCCACTAGAACAAAAGGTTCACAACTGCTAAAAGGAAAGGTCAGTGATTTTCCAAATCAGGGCTGCTCTCAAGGAAGGCAGGAGCAGAAGCTTTAAGTGCAGCACACATGACTGAGGATGAAATAAAAAATAATTTTGGAGGAAATAAAACTGGGCAAGTGACCAAAACTTCTGTAAAAAGGGAAAAAAAAGCTGCCTCGAAGACGCACAGGAAGAACTAAAAGCTTTTTCAGGAAGAAAAGCCATTTTACCTCCTCCAACTTTCGGTGTTAGCAGGGACCACTCTGTCTGAGAGTGGGCACACAGCTGCTCTGCAGAGTTCCACAGGAGGAAGAGAAACTCACTGAATTAGCAGAGGACAGGACTAATTATTGCACAGTGTGGGATGGAGTTGGTATCACACCCTCTTAGCACAAAGCCATTTAGAGTTTAAAGGAATCCGATCAACACCAAACTGCCCAACTGTTAAGAAGACAGAAAGCACCACATTTATAATCATCTCATCACTTGTCATGGCTCTGTGCACCCCAGATATCCTGGGAGGCAGCAACACCTTCCCAAGTGGACAATCAGCCTGAGAAATTCACCCTGCTTGGGTTACAGGCCAGTTTCCACTTAAGGAGGTACCAGCCTGTCCCATGCTCCTTATCAGGATGGATTTAGGCACATCTGGTGTCCTTGTACAGACATGCCACTGTTGGTGCCTTTCCATTATCAGCTTTCTGTCTTTCCAGGCTTCAACTGCATTGAATGAAAGGCTGGGCCTCTCAGCCATCCCAAGGCAAACACAAAACATCCTGATAAGTAATTGGTTGTCTTGGCTCTGTGTTACCTCCTGCAACACAACCAGACTAAGGGAAGGCTTAGGAATTCAATTCAGAATTAAACTCACAGGGAGAAAAATCAGCATTTCTAAGCAAATCAGACAGAACCATTATACAGAGCAGAATTCCAGCTCACTCATTCCCGAAGGTTGCAGCCTCCCTTGGCACCAAGGACACTTCTTGTCTCAACAAATATTTCTCTAGAGCGTTCTGAACGCTGAGAGGCTCCTTCCTTCACACCCATCAGCACCTCCCTGGGTACTGGGAGCCCTGGAAAGCAAACCAGGAACTCATCTGAGAGGAGAAGATCCAGGTCTCTGCCAGGGGCTGAACTCCACCTTCACTAAGGAGCTGCTTTGCTATTTCCAGCTCCCTGCCTGGACACTCAGTAAAGTTTAAATGCCAGCTGCCCCGTGCTCTCAACAAATCCAGAATGCAAACCCTCAGCACTTGCCAGGGAATTTCCCAAATCTAATTCTCAAGCAAATAACAGATGAAAGAAAAACAGAAAGAAACCTAATAAATACAAATCCAAAGCTCCACTTCTTCATCCTGCAATCATTTTTGTTTCCAGTGTGCAGAAATAAACAGGTTATTACCTAATTCCAACTCAGCTGAGCAGCTGCAGGGGAGACAAAGGCTCAGGGAGTCCAGGAGAAATAAGAAGAGCCCCTTTAGCAGCCCCTTTCCATCAGTGAGGCTGAAGGGCTCTGGAGAGGTTTCACAGGCTCAGCACAGGGCTCTGCAAGCCCAGAGCTGCAGTGAAGGAGCTCTGGACACATTTTCCTCCTGAGCTACTCAAGTGTAATGTACCTCTGCTGCAACAAGAGGCTATTTAGCATTCCAGAAACGGCACACACGTGTCTGGAGCTCAGGAGAAGAGGTTGGAAACACACTGCACCCAGCAGCTCCATAAAACTGATCACTTGGTTTTCCTAGCAAAGCACAGCACAGCAATCATGACTTTACAAGGGAAAACTTTGTGAAGGGAAAATGCCACGTCCTGTCTGTGCCCACTCCTTTTTTCCACCCTCTCTTGGATAAAGAAGAGGCAGATGTGTTACTTCATCCATAATATCTTGGGGTCTTGCCTTGCCATCAATAATTCCTCTATATTAAAAATTTTAAGAGTAAAAGAAGCCGTCAAAATGTACTGGGAAAACAAGATATTTCCAAACTAAAACACTGAGTAAAGGGTTTACATCCAGCCTTCCCTGCTTTGCTGGGCACAGCACGTAAGAATTTAGAGACAAGCTCATCACTAGGGGTTTGGTGCTGCACCAGCAGCAGCTGCTGGGACCTGACAGAGCTAGCTCCTTCCTCATAAACTGCCTCATAAAGTCCTGCCACAATCTGCTTCATGCTCTGGATCCACCCTGGGCACTGGGGCACCAAAGCACCTGGCTGAACAGCACGTGCTGAACCGCGGGAGCAGGACGCTGTGCAGACAGAAAAGAAACGGTTTTTATCAGCATTTAACAGCTGGCAGCTCTGTGGTTTCATGTACTTCCCATTGCTGCAACAGCTATTTTAGGCAAATGATCATGTTAGAGATCGCCACAGAAATTTCCCTGATCACTGAAGGATATTAAAGCAGCTAAAGCCAAAACTGCAAAGCTGGTCAGAGGTTTTGCTGCCTAAATCACTTGAGATTCTGTAGCTTCCTCAGGCCATTCCCAGATGCAATTTCTTTGCTCTCCTCCTTACCCAACATGCTTGCTAAATTGCTTCCAGGTAACTTATAATCAAAGTCAGGAAACTGGGAGAAGCCTGAAGGGTTGGTAGTAAGCAAATCTCTCTTATTGGTGATAGCTTTTCGTGACTCCAAGGGTGTCCCACAGCCCTCACGAGCTGCATGTGCCATCCTGTGACTGCAGCAAGGGCATAGCTGCAGCACAGTGCTCGAGCACGCAGCGATGCTGCAAAACACTTCAGGGCAAGGCAGAGGCAAACAGAGCAGGAATTCAGGGTCTGTTCTCTGACAGCAGTGCCCAGACTGCAGCATTTGGACAAGAAATCCAAGCTGAGGGGGAAAAGTGCTCTTTAGCCTCAGGGAATTCCCCACACTCCTGGGCAAAGGTAGAGCTGATGACATGGCCTGACTTGCCTGGTGCAAGCCACAGAGCCCATTCCAATGGTTCCTGAATGACACAGAACAAATCCCATCTTCTTGGTGGAAGAATGGCTCTGTCTCATCTGCTCACCTTTTCTGAGGAGACGGATGGGTCCCCCTGAGATAGCACATCCAATTTCTGCCATCCTGACCCCAGGGAGTCTCTCATCCTCTGGCAGGATGACTGCAACTGCAAAGGCCTTTCTCTGCTCTGCCTCAGCCTGAGTGCAGTTCCTGGTGGTGGGGATGGACAGGGAGGAGTCCCAGCCCTGAGCAAGGGGCCCCAGACAGTCCCAAGGCCAACTGCAGAACAGGCAGGACTCACACACATCGCAGTGCTGGGTCTGGGAGCCAGCTCTCAGCTCTTTGTGTTGGCACAGAGGCAGCACAACTGCGTGGAAAGCGTAATGCCAAAGTTATCTTCAGGGCCAAGAAGGGATTCTGAGATCCTCACATCCAAGGTAGGAAACAACAGCCCCCAGGAGCCCATGCTGCCACACCCACGTGTCCCTGCTGCCAAACGGGTCCAGAACAAACTAAAACTACACCAAGAGCCTGCCTGGCCTCTTCACTTACCCATCAGCTGCAAATGACAGAGGGCAGGAGTCAAGGCAATCTTGCCTGGAAAAAGGGATGCAAGGCCTAATCCCTGGAATAGAGAGGCACTCCTCCATTCCTCCTCTGCTGAGGTACAACACCATTTATGAGGAGCTACATGACATTATTTCTCCTGGCTGAGTACCTGACCTGCCCTGATAAGCACCTCAGTGTTACACCCTGCACATGCTGCTCCCCTGCTCTGCTCTCTAACAGTATTTGTAATTCTGTTTCTAAAGCCTATCTCACTTACCTGAAAAGGTGGCTCCATCCTGTGCTGAGGACAGTTTGCCAGATCCACAATCTGCTATCCACTCATTTCTGTGCTGCACATCTGTCACACATCTGTTACCTGCACTGGCGACACATGCTCTGCACTCTCCTCTGCAAACAGGTCTCGTTTTCCACACGGGTTTTCCTCTCTGGTAACACCTCTGTTGTTAATGCCTCTCTCATTTCCTCTCTGCTCCCTTTTCACTCTACTTTCAGAGGTTCCCAAAGTTACTCCTCAGCTGCAGTTCTCTGAGGTCCCCATCACAGTGAGACACATTTGTGGTCTCCTTCTCCTGTGTTCAGACCTATCCCCAAACTCCAGTCCAGCTGCTCCTCTGCTGACACCAGCTTTTACTTCTTCCCAGCAGGACTGCACGTTGCATTTCCTCTGGAAGCCATGTCCCTTGTGCCTGTTACTCCACAAGCTCACAAGCTTCAACACGTGTCCCAAAAGAAAACGTCACAAAGCAGCTGTTATAGGCAGCAAGGCATAAACCTCTTCAACAAAATTAAATAAAAGCCATTTTGGCACAGATTTCCACTGCAGTGCTGAGAACTCAAATCCCAAAGTGGCACATGAAGTCGAGGCAGTTGGGCTTGTGGATAAACAGGGCCTTTGTCACACCCTGGGAACACAGATCTGCTGTGGCTACACCAACATTGCTTAAAACAAAAACAAAGACAACGAGAATCTACTTTCAAATAAGGCCAGGAAGAGGTAAAGGCAGCTCACTGATTTTATTTTAAAGCATTACATGTGCTTCCATGAATAATTACAGGCTGGGGAACACAACCTTGCTCAGAGCCAGTAGCCAATGCCCAGGCAGCTCTCAGGGAGCCCCTGATGTTGGGTTCCAAACACTCCCCAGCACTGCAGCCCTGTGCCTGCCTGGAAGCAGCAAGGACTGAAACCACCTCATGTGTTTGCTTTTCCAAGCTAAATATAGGACAAAGGAGTGAAAGGCACAGATGGCAAAAGCTCTGCAAGTTTTTAGGTTCTGCTCTAGGAATTTAAGCTGCTGAAGCACTCCACAAGGCTGAGCCTTGTCAAATACCTTCCCAGCTGGGCAAAGCCCAGCTGTACTGATCCCTGCCGTGACCACCACGGCCATCCTGTCACACATGTGACATGGGATCACAGGAACAGTCAGGTGAAACACTTCATTCGTTTCCCTGCTCCAGCTGCCTCTCCTGACAGCTTTCCTGCAAATTTCCACATAGAAGAGGGATGAAAACACACCCCCGTGCAGAAAGGACTCCGAGTGGAGACCGAGTGGAGACACAACAAAAAGAACAAGGAATTATTTCATATGCAAATGTGAGCAGAAAATAAAGGCAGATTAATGATTCAGTAGCAAAATTCTTCCAGGCAAACGAGCGTGGCTAAAGAAAACTCAAAGGGAGGGTGAAGACGAGGCATTTAGAGGAAACAAAACTGGAACAAAGAAACTTAATCTTTTCTATACACCATTAAACTGGGTTCAAATTGCATTTCTGCAAAGATCCACAATTGTCATGCAGGTGAAGGGTGGGATCAGATCAATCCCACAAACAACAAAGTCCAGCTAGTAGGCAAACAGGCAGAAATGCTGAATGTTTTGGGACTCGTTGTTCTCCTTGGAACTGCCCAAATGATACACAGGTGAGCACTAAGAAATGGCCCAATCAGAGGGAAAAAGAGACACTTTGGGTAAGAATATGCTGTAACAGTGATAAGGAGAGACCGAAACGCAAAATTAAGCAGAAGCACCAGCAAAATTGTATTTATATGAAGAAAGAGAATTGTCCATGACAACAACACCCACAGGAGCAGCACCCAGCTCTGTTTCATCCTCTATCAAGAACTGCTCTCACCCACCTCTCCATGCTATAAAATACTTCAATGCCTCCTTACCAGGAGGCTGAATCTGGACTGACCACAACACCTCTGTGTGAGGCGAATGAGACAGAAAGCTCGGAGGCCTGGGATGTCAGGCGTGGCAGAAATCCATTTAAACCAGCACCCACAGCAGCTCCAGCAGCTCCAGCAGTCCTCCTTCGGGACAGTCCCAAGCCAGCCGGAGCACGGAGCAATTGGTGACTCCAAGACAGACCCCGCACTGCCCACAGGGTGTGTGGGGCATGATCTGGGGCTCCAGACACTGCCAGGATCCACCTCAGAGGGCTGGGATTCATGGATCACACCAGCACTGACCCCACACGGCTCACTTCAGGCCCCTCACTCTGCATCTAAGCGTGTCCAGCAGCACGGATGGCAAGGAGCTGCTCCCTCACCTGCACCCTCACAGCCACGGCACCTTTCTGTTCACGCTCCTCTGACCCCGCAGCGGTGCACAGCGAGGTCGTGCCCGCAGCCATGAGATAACAGAGGCAGCTCTTTCCTCGTGAAGGGAAACTGAGGCACCGCTACGTGCCCAAGGCCCGCCCCGAGCAGCGGCAGAGCCGCGGCCGCAGCTGCGTTTCCCTGGCAGAGCCTCACGCAGGGAGCACCCGCTTTTCCTCACGGCCCCTCGCAGCGCCTCGGATGAACTTCACTGAAAATGACGGAATACAACACCAACACCCTCCTAGAGCCGGTGTCAGCCCGGGGCTGTTCGTGTTTCCCTCTGACCTCCCGAACTCCCGCTGCCCGCGCCTCAGGGCCGGGACACCGGGGCACCGGCTGGGCTCGGAGGGTTCTGACTCTGCCACTCCGGGCAGGCTGGGCCCGCTGCCCCCGGACACCACAGTCCCCACGGCCCTCGGACACCCCCTGACCCTCGGACACCCCCCGGCCCCGCGGCTCCACAGCCCGAACGGGCCCTCAACCCCCCCGGCCCGGCAGTTCCCCACAGGCGCTACCCGGCGGTCCCCAAACCCCCAGGCCCGGAGCCTCGTCTTCCGCAGCCCCCCGGGAGGAGGAGGATGAGCAGGATGAGGAGAAGGAAGAGGAGCAGGCGCCTCACCGGGAGAGGTGCTTCAGGATCTGCTTCTTGATGATGCCTGCCATGCCGGGCCGGCGGGTCAGGCCCACGGGCAGCGAGACCCCATCGCGTACCGCCCGCTCNCCAGCCCTGTCCGCACCACCCCCTGCCCGCTCCGCCTGCCTCCTTCCCGCACCGCCCCCTGCCCGCGTCCTTCCCGCAGGCACCACAGCAGCCTGTGCACAGAGGGGGCAGCCCACGGTGAGCCCCCAGAGGTCCAGGGATCTGTTCCAGGACCCACATCTAGAACCCACTCCAGGACCAACGCAGGAGGCCCAGGAACCTACCCGGGATCCTCCAGGACTCCCCACCCAGAGCCCACTCCAGGACCAACCCAGACCCCCACCCTGGATCCTCCAGGGACCACCCTGGAACTCCCCTCTGGACCCCACTCCAGGACCAACTCGGGATCGCCCCCGGAGACCACCCTGGAGCCACCCCAGGATCTTCCAGACCTCCTTCCCAGGGATTCCTCCAGGCCCTCCATCAGCCCTGAACTTCCTCACAGCCCTGCACTGCTCCCCACCCTTATTTTCTTCCCCGCGAGAGAGTTCAGAACAAGGCTGAGTCCATGTGGAAACATCAAGGCTTTATTCTTGTTTCTATCATTCAATGGGGGGAAAAAAAAATAATACAATTGAAGAGACACTCAAAAAGCCAGACCTCGTACAAGTCAGTGCAGGATGTGTCCATCCACACCCTGAGGTGACAGCAGAGTCCCTCCAGACACCGAGTACAAAAACCCAGGGACACAGGTCTGTGGCGTTCATCATAGGGAAGGTCTTAATATGAAAAGGCAGCTCCATCTCTATCTGTCTGGACGGGTCATTCCTGGCCTGGTTGGCACCATCATGGGTCTGGAGGGAGGTCTCATCATTGGGGGCCCTGGCATCATTGGCATGTGTCCTCCCATGGGTGGCCTCATCCCAGGAGCTGCCAAGGGAAATACAGGTTAGAGAACAGCTCTTGGGAGCACCACCTGCCCAGTCATGGTACAACGTGGATAGCTTGGGTTGGGATGGACCTTAAAGATTTATTTTCACTCCCCTGCCATAGGCAGGAGCACCTTCCACTATTCCAGGTTGTTCCAAGCCCCGTCCAATCGGGCCTTGAGCACTTCCAGGGATTCAGGGGCAGCCACAGCTTCTCTTCACAGCAACATCTGCCTCACCACCCTCAGAGAGCGGAAATTTCATACTGTACAGTGGGCAGGTTCTCTAGCCTGCTCCAGGGAACTCCCATTTTTCAAGTCTGTAAGCTCTGATCTGGCAGCTGCCGAGATGGATTCCTTTCCCTGAAGGAGCTCAGCCACCAGCAGAGGAGGAACCAAGCTCCTGGGTTATACACCTATTCTGGCAATATTCACTCACAACTTATTTCCAGCCACTCAAGAAACACACGAGCTTAATTACTGGTCTGGTAAAGTGTTCATTTGGAGAAAAATGCTGGTCACAAACAAGCACCGAGCACCTCTGGCAGGAAAAAGCAGGGGCTCTACTGCACAGCCTTGAAATAATGGTTTCCATCCCACTTTGCCATTTATTTTCACCAGACTGCTGAATATCACAGATTGTGCATTTATCTTGTGCCTTCAAAAACACTTAAAGAACACTTTCAGGCACAAGACAATAATTGCAAAGACACTTCACTACTTTCAGTGCATGTGTGTTCCCATAGATTTGTTCTGGGAACTGCTCCAATAAGGTATCCCTTGAGAATTCTTCAAATGCCAGGAAGCTCAGGAGTGAAATGGATCAAAGACATTTTAGTTTACAGTTCTGCTAAAGCCTTTTCCAAGCCCATTGTTTCTCCGGAACACATTCCCCTGAGAGTTTAAAGAGTAAAATTCATTTAGTGCAAAAAAATGCATCTCTTGTGCAAAACCTGAGAGCTGGAGCAACCAAACTTGTAAACAATTACTGCTCAGAGCAGAGGGACTACAGCTACAACTTCCCAGAGCCATAATTCCAGCTGCACAGGGGGTTGGTGACTATCAAGGAGAAGCAAATGGGCTTTAACTAGTGGTTGTAAAATTGTTGTAGTCTCCCCATGCAGGGGAAACAGTGATACAGATGTGACCAGCCCAGCACTAAGCTCCCAACAGATGGTGCGACAGAAAACATCAGCCAGACCCTTCCCAGCCAGCCTCACCATGGCAGAGTTACCCCATCCCAGACTTACCAGGTCCAACTGGCATCATTCCTGGGGGGGGTGGGCCCATCATTGGCATCATCGGGGGCCCCCCCATGTGTGGGGCTGGCATCATGCCGGGCCGGGGGGGGCCAGCTGGACAGACACAACAGTTACACACTGGCACTCTCAGGGCACTGCAGTTATTCACAGCACATGGCAGTAACTAATACCTCAGCAGCTTTACATCTACCTCCATTTCAGCCCTGATTGCAGGTGCTAGGAAGTAACCACAGGAGGAATATGCTGGCTACCAACTCCAGCTGTGCACACCCAGCACAGGGAGCTGCCACTCCCAACAGCAGGACTTGAGGCTGGGAGGACTCCAGGCCCTTCACCAGCTCAAGGGCAAAAGGTTATCAAAGTGATTCTATTTAGAAAAAACAACCCAAATCAACCCACTGTGCAGTTCTGACAGAGCCACCTGCATGGGAGACCCACGGAATGAGAGATTGTCACTGCTTCTGGTGCACTCAGCATCCCAGAAATCAGACACAGTAAGGACTGAACTGCTCTTACACAGAGCACAAACTCAATACGGCTTGGCTTGGCTTCAAGCTAAAAGGCCTTTTCTTTCCAAGCTGAGGACACAAGCAGTACAGCCCCAGAGGGCCACGATCCCAGTCCCAAACTGTCCCAAACTTACGGATGCTGGGAGGAGGTGGAATCATGGCTCCAGCCGGAGGTGGTGCCGAGAACGGGGTCGGTGGAATTTTCCCTTGCTGGAATGCAGCCGCTACATTGGGGGGGAAAAGAAAAAAAAAAAAAAGGAAAGAAAGAATCCCAAGGAAAAAAAAACCAGTTACTAGGCCAAGGAAGCGCCGGGTCACTCGTCCATGTCATGCCCCGCGGTCATGTCATGCTGCGTGCGCTGCCGTCCTCACGCTGGACACATCCCTGGCACCTGGGGAGCACCTGAGACTCCTGGAGACAATTATTGTTACAGCTGGGACTAGAGAGCTCCTGTGTGGATGTCACACCCCTGGGCAGGGCAGGAGGGTGGGTGGGAGAGAAAAAAAAATCAACCACGTCACGGGATCCGCAGTGTTCCGCCGGGACATGCTGTGCTGGAATGGCAATGGGGCAAGGGCTGGGGAGGGGGCAAGGAGCAGGAAATAGGGGTCAAGGAAGGGGAGAAATTCCACTGGTATTGACTGGAAGGAAGGCAAAAGATGGGGAAGTTGGAAGCATCACAAGGAAAACAAAGGGAAATAGAGTGAGGATGAGTTAGGCAATGTCTGGACTGGACATTTTAGGAAAACCAGAGGTGGTTGGGTACTGAACGCTCCCCAGGGAAGTGGGCATGGCTCTGAGTCTGTCAGAGCTCAGGGAGCAGCTGGATGATGCTGCTGGTCACATGGTTTAGTCTTAGGCAGTCCTGCATGGAGCTGGGAGAGGGATCAACGATCCTTAGGGGTCCTGTCCAACCTGACGTATCCTACGAGCCAAAGAGTGCTGCCATAAAGGTAATCTGGTGCTTGTATTCCTTTCACAGAGGAAAGAGACATTCCTCAGAGCAAAGAGGAGAAGGACCTCTTGAAGTGACAGAGGAAACAATACCATACTTCAGTCAAGCCTTTAAGTGCCAGAAAAAAACATCACTTGGGAACCGAGGGCAAGCAACCCCAGCATGTGAAAAATGAAACAATCGACATGTTTTAATTTCCATTTCCCTATTTTTGGAATTCTTATCTGGGCTCTTAGCATAAATCTGCCACTGCCAAGCAGCGCAAGTTTGTTATGTGGCTCTGTAAGACATCACTGAGAGAGGTAGCATTGACAGCCCTTATGAGCAGTGGCATGGAGCTACTGCCACCAGCCCTGGGAGGAAACCTTAGCTCTTGTGGGGTAGGCAGAGCTCTCAGGCTCCCCTAGGACAGGCCAAAACCTGAGGAACTCAAGACCCACACTCCAAGTTTTCACTCGTGATTCACTGAGCAAACACTCCCCAGGGGAGTGAGGAAAAGTCAAGGTGGAAGCAGGGAAGAGCAGCTGGAGGAAAGGCAGGGGAAGGAATGAGGAGGCAGCCGAGGTCACAGAAAGATTAGCCTTACTTGTTTTGTCAATCAGACTCTGGGCTTGCTCCTCCATCCATTTCTGGTAATAGTCCTTCACGTTCTCCTTGTGCTTCCGGCCACTGCAGTGGGTTTTTCTCACGGAGGGCTGGGAAGGATCACAGAAACCCTAAGGTTACATTTATTATGATTTTGAACACGTGTAATTTAGCAGCATAAAGCAGGTTTGTTTCTGTGCCCAGGCAGAGGAGAAGTGATGTGCAAAATCTTTATGTAAAGTTTTATCAACACGATAAGTGCTGACTCTCCAAAGGCCACCCTGAGGCCTCCCAGCTGCCTTCTCAGACCGCACCACTGCCCCGCTGTAGAACACCAGGGACGTGGCACGTTCTCCCTCTTTCTTGCACAGAAGAAGAAAACACTAAGGAACACCACTGTATCCCACGGGACCTGCTTTTAGCCGGAATAAATTTTATTTTAATGCTTTTGACGCACGAAAGAATTAAAGCCGAGGCTTTGGTACTCACCGAATCATGGGTAAGGTACGTGTCACAATAATCACAGTAAAACCTGCCGGGGAAAAGCCGGGTTATTCAGAGCCCCCTTTGCACTGTGAGCGGTAACGGAGCCCCGGTAACGACCCCGCAGGGTGCCAGGGCTCGGCCTGCCCCGTCATCCCGCCCCTCACGGCCCTGGGCTCGCGGGGAGCACCAGGACCCCCGAGAAGCATCGAGCCCCGCCCGGGGACCCCCGCCCGGGCCCCTCAGGGAGCCCCGGCCCGGCCTCCCGCACTCACTTGGGCATGGTGCTCCCGCCGCCGCCAGCCGGAGGTGACGCATACGCGCAGCGACGCACTCGCACAGAGCCGCCGGCCGCCGTTTGACCCCCGCCGGCTGCCGTAGGGCCCGGAAGTGACAACGACTGAGCTCCGCTCTGTCATTCTCCCCGCCTGGCAGGTGGAGCCGTCCCACGCCCGCCCGTCCCTATCTGGTCACACCACCACGGCCCGCCCACAGGCCCGGCAGCGCTCCCATCGCTTGTCAGTGCACGGAGCGCAAGCTTCATTGGGGCCCCCGGCACTTCCAGAGCGCGTTCTCCTTGTTCTCTGTGTTCTCCTCACGGAACACACACGGTGGTTCCGATCACGAGCCACGCACGGAGTAGCCTCGCGCGGTGGAAAACTGCATGAAAAACATCATTTTTAGGCGGAAAAAAAACACCGAAAGGGCTCCCGTCGAGCCTTGTGCCTCTCATTTGCATAGCGCCGCATGACGTCACGGCAGGTTATTTGCATACACAAACACACTCACTCGCCGCCATATATGGATGGCAGCGCGTGCGTGGGCGGAGACGAGCGATCGCCCCGCCCCCGGTGACGCAGCGGGGGCCGCGCGGAGCCTCCGCATCACGCGCGGCGCTCATTTGCATGCGAGGCCCCGCCCCCTCGTCCTTGCCGCACTCCCTTCCTCCTCCCCGCGGGCACGCGGCCCCGCCCCGCACCTCGCGTGGGGTGACGCCGGCTGGGGTGACGTCACGTGCCGCGCGCCGCGGGGCGGGGCGGCGCAGGCGCANCGGCCCCGGCCCGGCCGCGGTGCGCCCGGGACCCCCGGCCATGGAGGGCATGGACGTGGACCTGGACGCGGAGCTCATGCAGAAGTTCAGCTGCCTCGGCACCACCGACAAGGACGTGCTGATCGGCGAGTTCCAGCGCCTGCTCGGCTTCCAGCTCAGCCCCGCCGGCTGCGCCTTCTTCCTCGACATGACCAACTGGTGCGGGCCCGGGACCGGGGGGATCGGGCGGGACGGCCTGAGGGGGCTCGCGGGGCCGAGGGGCTGCGGGCCCGGCCCTCCCCCTTGGCCGGGTCGCCTCAGGGCCCCGACGGGGCGGGGGGAACGGGCGGTGTTTGTGCTGGGCCCTCTGCCCCTTGCCCGGGCCGGGCGGGCGGCGCGGGGCCGGAGGCGGCTCCCATGGCGGTGTGGGAGCGGGACGGGGCCGGGGCGGACGGGGCTGACTCTTGGCCCCAGCCCGGGCTGCGGGTTTGCCGGTTCGCCGGTCCAAGTGCCGCGGAGCTGTTGGAGTGGCGAACAGGTACACGGGGCGTGTGAGCCGCGGGCAGGGACTGCGTTCTGGGACGGGCTGTGGCGCCCCGACTTTGAGGCAGCTCCAGAGGAGGGGAAATTGTGGCAGAAAGGCGCTGTAGGACCCTGGAAGCGGCCACGGTGCACGTGTGAGAGTTACCGGGGTGTTTGGCAAAAACTCGTGGTCTGCCTGTGGACTGAGGGTCTCTCTAAATACTCTGACTCTCGGGTGTGTGTTTGTCTTGATAAAGGCTGTGTGTCACTGCTCAAGGAAAAAGTAGGCACGGGTTATCAGGGAAGCTGTAGCTCGAGAAAAACAGGGGAGATATTCAGTACAAGGGTGAAAACCAGCAGCTAGGAGTGTTCAGGTGCAGTGAGCCCAGGAACTGTAAAAAGGATGTTGTGGAGCAGCTGCTCTGTGAGTCGGGGAGGTTGGCTCGTTTTGAGCCCTTGCACCTCTCAGCCTATATCCAAAGCGTTGACCTAAAAGCTCTGCAGGGTGGGAGCTGCAGGAGAGCAAACGAGCGCTGTGTGTTTCAGACACGATGAGCAGAGGTCACTTAGCTAAGCTCTGCTTAGAGGTAGAACATCAAACCCAGAAACCTCGGCTTTGGAAACTGAAATCCAAGGGGAGGTCAGGATATCAACAGTTGGGAGAAAACTTGTGTGGAATTGTTCAGCTTGTAAACAGCGATAAGACAACTTAGTTAGCTTTTTGATTTTGCTTTTCCTTCCTCCTCCTCTATCAAATTCTGGTGGCAAATGAGCATCTGCAGAAGGAGTAGGGGAATAGCACGTAATTCTCTGTGTTTTGTAAGCTGACACAATGTGAAAGAAAGTCTCGAGGAGTTCAGGAGTTTGCTTGGAAGAAACGGTTGATTCCCAGCAGAAGATGCTTTCCCACTTCATCCATGTGTTGGTGATATGACTAAAACTGATACTGCACTGTAATCCTGGGGGTTCTGTGGGGTTCCTGGGGAGAGCAGGGAACAGAGCTGAACCTGAAAATTACTCCTGGAGATTCTTTGTGTGGCCAAAGTGTTCCTGGTTTGTGCTGAAGCAGCTCTTTTTCATTCAGGAATATTGAATTCTTGTTTGAAATAACAGCATTTCAAATTCAGCTTCAGAACCAAGGGCTTTTTCAAATGTTAGTTTTAACTGAAGAAGGTCTGAAGTGGTTAAAATAGCCTTGCTTTCCCGACTTCAGTAGTTTGGTTCTGAAAACGTCGGTTTTCACGTTTTCTCTGAAGTACTAACTGATAAGTCTTGTGGCTGGATGGGCATGTTGGGATGGTGAGATGTGTGTGCAAACAAACACAGGCTGGGACTGTTCTGAGAGGGCTCAGAGCCTGTGTGAGTGCCCGTTCTCAGCCTGGCAGAGACTGCTCCTTCTCCCTCTTGGTGCTTGGTGCTATTCCTCATGCTGCTGTGCCCTGTGCCTGTCCCATTCCCCAGCTCCCACCCCTTCCTGGATGGCCACAGGGTCGTTGGCCCTGCTGGGCTGACCCTGCACTGACCCTGCTGTCCCTCAGCAGGGACAATTAGGACACGTGTTCCTGTTCTGGAAGCGCCTTTCCCGTGTCATTGAGGGGCCCTGTGCAATCCACACTGCCCAGGTGATTCAGGTGCCCTACCAGGTTTGCCTTGTTTACCCTGGGATTAGGGTCAGAACCTTCTGGCACCAGCATGTCCTGCAAATAATTTGTCTTGATGAGACTATCATATCACTTTTCCAAATGTTAAAGGCATGGCATGTTCTTTCAGGAGTGATCCCTTCCTTCTGCATCAGGATTGATGTTCACCTGCAGGAAATGATGAGGGAGCTCATGGTGGGGTGACAGAAGTGCACACATTGGGTGTTCCAGGTTCTCTGTAGCAATGTCCCATGTGTGGGTTAATTAACAAAGGCATAAATAGTTTCACTAGGACTTGTTTCCAGGTGTGAAAGCTACTCTTTGGCAGTAACTGTCGTCTCCAGACCCACAGTTCCTTCCCCACTTTGTGTCTTTCATGTACTGTTGGGAATACTCAGAGCTTAATGTGCTTTGAAGGACCATTTCCAACAGCATTGTTAGTAATTGTGGTCAGAGGATTTACGGTGAATTAGCAGTTCTGCTGGAATAAAGGAATTATTTTTAAATAGTTTGTTTGGCCAATCTGGGGGGGGGAGAAATTAGTGGCTGACTGAGGAGGAATACCTGCAATAAGCCTCTAAAATTCTGTGTTCACTTCTTCAGTTCCCAGGAATGCCCAGTGCCCCTTCAGACCTCTGTCAGGCTTGGGCAGTGCTAAGGAAGTGCCAGCTGGCTTTATTAAGTGCTGCAAAAATGCTTTGGGTTGAACATATGCATCCAAAGTTTTGGAGGCTGTTCCTTGATCTGCAGGAAATACAGGTTAAACCCTTTGTCTTTCCCTGGTATTTATTAAACACTTTCCTAGAGGTCTGTCTGTTTTCTGTGCCGACTTCTTGCCTTCCTGCTGCATAAATCTGATTTCCGTGGTCCGGGCTGTACATTCCCCAGCAGCAGCACACACCATCCTGCTTTACTATTTAGTTATTTATTTTCCATTCAGAGAGGCTGAGCTTTCGCTTTCGGCCTAAAACCAAAAGTGAACTTCTTTGTTCAAAAAGCAGAACCAAAAATGAACTGTTTTGGTGCTGAAACGTTTCTTCCTTGGGAGGAAACCCTGGGCAGTGGAGTGGGGAGGGCATTTTGCTGCTGTTGCATCCAGGATCAAATTCCCCTCGGTTACCTTGGCTCTGCTCCCTCCCCTCCAGATGCTGGGCCCCACTACAGGTGGGAGGGAGGGAGCTCGTGGGAGAGATTCTTGTGGTGCAGTGAAGTCCCATGTGTTGCCTGCAGCTCCACAGTGATCTATGAGATGGTCAGAAGCGAGTCTGAACCCCTTTGGCCTTGGCTTGCCTTCACAGGGAGCTCCTGGAACTCCATAAAAGTCATTGGATTCCTCTAGAGCTGGTGTGGAAATTGTATTGGGACAAGAAAAAGGAATGATTTTCTTTTAATTGGAGTGTATGCCAGCTTTGTGGGTGAGAGGCTTGGAACTGCTTTAATTCTGTGAGAAAGTGGATTAGTTTGAAGTAGCTAATGGCGGTGGATTTAAAAATCCATATTTTAGTGTAGCTGGCTCAGAGATTCCCAATTTGGAAGAACTAATGTATATTTCAATAATTTACATGTAATATTTCTTTACATTCTCTTTTTAGCTCTTGTTTAGAAAGCTGAATTTTTATTAGAGCAGTAGGTGTGATATTTAATTTAAATGTGTCAGGTAATGATGGTTTCCATTGTGTAGGGGAAAAAAAAGTGTTATTATAACAATGCTTTTTGGATCCAGCTTTAGGTGAAAAAGGACATTATTTGTAAGGTTGTCAGATCTCTTCTGGAGATCCTCATGTTTTTTCATCTGCTTAGGAAAACTTGTAGCTGTGTCATGATTTAACTAGTACTCCCAATGTGATGTTTTGCATGAAGATAAGTTTATCTCTGAACATACTGCAGAAATCTGCAGTAAAACCTTATTCGCTCTCATGTCGGGTGTGGGGCAGTTCTGTGCTATAATTGCCTTATAGATTCACGTTTCCATCCCTGTGGGTGGGCTGTTCAAATTCTTTGTATCCAGTGAAACACCTGTATTGCCCAGAAGTGGATGTACTTAATTGGGGGTCTAAATACATGGTTTAGCTAATAGGGGTTTAATTGCCTTTCCCATGACTTACACAAAGTGTAGGTGCTACTCAGAAAAATACTTAGGGTGTATTTGTGTAAGAAGCCAGGACACTCAGAATTTAACAGAACAGACCCGGTCAAGGGAATTCACTCACACAGGATGTGTTTCCCACAGTGGCTCACACCAGCATTGCTCCTAATTTTTAACCTCAGGTGTTTGCAGACACCTGCAGCATGCAGATGTCCTCTGAGAACAGATGTTTGGGCAGCTCTTCAAACTGAATCCAGGTTCTGACAAATGTGAGGAAAATTTTCCCACTGACCTTGAGCTCAATTTTGACACCCCTTCCCTTTGGTGGGGAATCCTCGTGTCGTGGAGGAGGCAGGAAACTGAGCACCTGATTCTGCAAATCAATCATCCTCTCCGGAGGTGCCTGTGGTTTTTCATTCCTCACCCAGCATCCATGGGGCAGTGACAGCAGTGGGTGGGAGTTCCTGTTGCTTTGCTTCCCGTTGCTGTTATCAGGTGACAGAGACCAGAGTCCTGTGTTCTGTGATTCAGTACACATTTGTCAAGCAATCCGTGTCTTGGTGTGACTCTGGACGGGTTAATATTTGTTTATGGGGACCAGCTGGGCCAAATCTGGGGAGAAGGGTTGCCTCAAAACATTGATGGGGTGTTGATAAGCTTTAGGAGGGAAGAAGGAAGCCGAGGCTTTGGACTTGATGTCCATCTTACTCTAACCCAGTTGGTGACACATTGTCCTCACAGGCAGAAGTGGCCCCCCAGAAGCACATCTGGTGGTTGCTGATGTGCTGTCACCAGGATGTCAGGACGGTCTGGGGAGCTCTGTGGATTGCAGGGGGTGCAGGGACATTTACACCCTTGGGTTGGGAAGGGAAAAGAGGTTTTAAACTGTTTGGTTCCCTTGTGGCTCGCTTGAAACACAGTGGATGTCTCTTAGTGCCTGTGCACCATCCCAGACTGCTGCCTCTCTGTGTCCACAGCTGTCTCCTAATGCTGCTAAAAATAGCAGCATTACAGAATTAAACAATTTTAAACTATTTTCTTAGAAGCTTTTATCTAGTGTGTAAAAAAAAAAAAACCCCAAACCACACCTCTTCTCCAAAACGACTCAAGTGCTTGACCTGATTATTTTAAGTGAAATCGAGACTCTAAAGAAATTGTATTTGTAACTGTGGAACATGCCATAATTGTGCTCCAAGGTACAAGGCATTGAAAAATTTGGTGCCTGTGGCGTGAAAGCATGAGCAGGTAACTGTAGCAGAATTGGGAATTAGATACAATATAATTTTGGTCCAGCTGGACTCTGCCTTAACATGCCCGAACTTGTTCTCAGACAGTTTCTGTAGCTTAATCCCCCTTCACTTTCCTGCAGACAATTATAGATTGGTAACATAGTTTGTACTGAGGAATTGGCAGTTACAGAATCTCCTGTGTACTGGCAGCTCGCAATGACTTTCCCCTGGGAAGAGCTGTTGCCCGTTTTCAGTGGCAGCTCCTGCTGGGACATTCTCGGGATATTTTGCCCCCCACTTAAAGCTGCTGGGACCAACTGCTTTGGGAGGGCTCAGCTGCTGAGGATGGTTCTGGGGTCTCCTGCTTGCAGCACCATTGTGCTGCTGCTGTTGGGCAAGGGCTTGTGCTCAGGTGCTTTACTGTGCTCAGGTGTTTCATTGTGCTCAGGTGTTTTAATGTGCTCAGCCCTGTGCGGGTATCTCGGGAAGGTTTCAGCAGCTGCTGTTGGTGCTTGTGTGCACATTAAAGCTGCTCAGGGAGAGTGAGTTCCTTTGATGGTTTGGTGCTCTGAGGACACTGTGCCTCTTCTGTGGGCTCTCAGTTTCTCTCCTTGTGCTGCCCCTGCAGACATGGGATTGCTTCTGCCATCACAGGTTTCTGTCTTCTTCTTAGAACACCTCACTTGTATGTGGAACTGCTGCTTTCAGCTAAGACAATGAGATTCTTTTCTGTGCCTTCATGTGAAAAAAAACCACAAGCTTTAAATTAGCCAGATCTTCCCCCCGCCTTCAGCTGTGTAAATTCAGCTTAAAGCTTTCAGCTTCCTTCAGTGGTCCTTTTCCATCATCGGACATCTTCTAAGGGAGTTTCCCAACATCATACATAGAATTTAGTGTAACTTTAGTATAAGAGGGGTCAAGAACGAAGAAAACTGACACAGAAATTTTGCTTTCTGGAATTCTGTCTGCTGAAAGATATTAGCTGATTAAAATTCCAGCCATTCAAAACATCTTGAGACTTTACACTTAATTGCCATGTGTCATCCCTATTGAACGTTTGAATTGAAAGCTCCATGCAGAAGTGCTTCCCTGCAGCATGATGTGCATGTCTCTTCCCCCACCCTCTTTGGCCTTCTTCAAGGCTTGGAGTGAAGCATCTCCTGCTTCAGGAGTGATAGAAGCTGTTGGAGACGTCCCAGCCTGGAGTATCAGCAATCCAGGTCCCTAAGAGCTGAGGTGAAGAACATCCAACTAAGATTGTGGAAACTAAGAGACAAAAGCGGTTGCCTCACTTGGATGTCTCCCATATGTGTTTTTAGTCTTTCTCACCTGTATCATGTAGAGAAGTTCCATTATTTGGGAGTCAGAAACTGTCCATCTGCTGCACTATTTGTTTTTTAACAATAGACACCTTATGGGGTGCTGTGGTGCCTGGTTACAGACTGCATTTGGAGGGCGAGAGGAGGTCTGTGAAGGTGGAGACTTAAGTTACAGAAGGAGTCTGAGGTGTCCTGCATCATGTGTTCTGTGCTGGAGATTTTATTGTGCTGTTTAGCACTGCCCAGTGTCTACATTGCATATTTCCAGGAAATGTCACCCGAGTTGCTTGGCTCATGACAAAACACTGCACCCTGTGAGTGCTGAGGGCACCTGCCTGGCTCCTCCCTCCCTCCACGGGACAGACTTTGTCACCTTCCTTCCAATGACCAAGTCCGTTTGTTACCTAAGAGATATTGCTGGCTGGTTCTGCACGACATGAGGGCTGCATCCCATCTGAAATTCCAGATGGAAGGTGCCATTGCAGGCAGCATTCTATCTGTTGTGTTCTCCAACAGCTCAGGAGAGGCAGAGCCCTGCAGTGTTCCCCAGGAGCAGGCCTTGGTGGGTGCTGTGCTGTGGCCATGGGCAGGAGCCAGAGAGAGGAAAATTCTCAGGCTGGATTTTGAGCCTAAGCTGTGATTTTATTTGAATTTTTACTCCCCAAAAATCTGTTCTTTTAAAAAATTACATATTTTTCTTTCTCTCTCATCATGTAATTTGACAATATATGAAAGCTTGCAGATTCCTATAACATTTATGGTTTAAATTCTCATCTTGTATGTTCAAAGCACCTGCTTATACTGCTTTTCTTCCAAGATACTGCATTTCTCTATGCTGAAAGAATTCTCCATATTCTGGGGAGCAGAAGAGTCTTGGGCCCATGCCCTGCTTTGCTCGAGGCCTCAGCAGCCTCAGTGTTTCAGTGTCTTCAGTCTCCTAAAGAGGTCTGATACAATTAACTAAAAGATCACTTCCATTTACCTATATACTCCTGGTTGTTTGCAGGACAGGGAGGTTGTGCAAGGAGGCCTCGAGTTTGTGAGCTGATTTGGAAGAGTTTCTTTTAATTATGAACACTGAATTACTTCAATTAATTAATGGCTAAGTATATTAGTTTAACATAACAAAAGGCTGTCTGGAAAAAACAGGGAAGGGAAAGAAGGGCTCAAGATGAGCCACCTCTTTGCTATCACTTAAGAGTTTTTAAGGGATGTCACCAGAATCATTAGCAGAGAAGATTTTAACTTGACTATTGTAATTTAGCTCCTGAGGCTTGAAATGAAGCAGCAGAGCAGAAGGATTGATGTGAAAAGGAGCACTTTGGTGTTGTGTGGGAAAAGCACTCGACACCCAAGAATTATGGGATGCCCTTGGAGAGGAAGGGGTGGGATACCCAGAATTAGAGTGGATTTGGTTGATTATGTGGAGCTACAACCTGTATTTGCTTCCTACTCCTCTCTCTCTTTCTGGAATCTTGCTCTTAGGGCTAAAATTGAGCGCAGTGCTGAGTCCTGGGCTCACCCCCCTCACTGGGGTGACTTGTGACTGCAGGCTTTTCCCGGGAGTTAGGGCTTGGATCCTGACAGACCTGCTCTGTAAGTGTGGCTACATACTGCTGCGGTCCAGGACTGCTCTAAAAATGGAAAAATTGCTTAATTTTGGGAATGTAAGGAGAGCCTGAGACCTGGAGGGCCCTGTGAAGACAGAGCTACATGGCCGCCCCTGTAATTAGGAGAACTCAATCATGTCAATTACACCGGCTGGATTTGCAGAGTTGTTTGGTTTATAATAGTAATTTATCTCCTATGGCAGAGAGCAGAGGGTGGTAAGTAGTGTGGTGTAAGTCACACTGAGGAGTGAAATCAAACAGGCAGGGATGTGTGAGCAGAAGCCTTTAGATGATAACTGGACCCTCTGAGAGCTGACCCTTGTGTCTGTCCCTGCAGTGTCTGCAGCTGGGGCTGTGCAGTTACAGCTGGGCACAAGGGTAAAGACCTGAAAAAACCCCAAATGTTTATTTAAAAATATACTAGTATCAGGGCCTTGAGTGTTTTTGCCCTAATGCATCTCTGTCATTAGGGTCACATTTGGTTGTGAGCTGCACTGATGCTGTGCCTGTGGCAGAAGGGCCAGTGCAGGGGGTGCTGCTTGTGCTCAGCTGCTTGCACATCACCAGACTGCAGAGTTCACCTCTCCAAGTGGCATTTTCTCTGGAGTGCTGGCCTCCAGCTGATCTTGGGGGTTTTGGGTCAAGGGAGGAGTGGGACAGAGCCAGTGGTTGTGTGAGCTGAGAGCAGGAGCGAGGTGTGAGCTGGGGCTGACTCTGGCACAGAGCGCAGCCGCCGCCGCCGCTCCGTCCCTATCTCCTGGGCTTGTCTGTGTCAAAGAACTTGAACTCAAGGCAGATTTGCTTTGTCATCCTGACACTGCCTTTTGCCACCGTGGATTTCTCCTCAGTTTCTGGAAGCTTCTTTTTAGTTCTCTACTGGAAAGTCCAAGAGGCATTGAAACACATAGAAGGGCTCACCTCAAACATCCCCCATCACACAGATCATACGGTGGGAGTGGAGAGGTGGGTTTGGGAATATTTGATCACAAATGGGACTAATCTGTTTCCAGCATGCCTTATTCTTTAGTTAGTTTTTAACTCGATGCTGCAGGGGAGTGTTGTTGTTTCCCAATGGCAGAGCGCACTGAAATATGACCCCGGGATGGGAGTGCTGGCCCCAGGCCTATGTGCACAAATAGCCCACTACCTTCTGAGGCCTTTTTGCAGCCCAGCAAACAAGCACAGCCAGGCTGCCTCACAAAGAGTTGCAGTAGAAATCTGCCCCTCAGAGCTTTTATTTTTTTTCTCTCAGTGTCAATAAAACGTCAGTACCACTGATTACAGAACCATCACTCACAAGATGTTGTGGTCCATCTGAAAATGTAGTTATCTAGTACTGGATTAGGAAGAGAAAGAGCTGTGTTGCTGTCTTTTGTATCTCCTACAACACCTTTTGCCTTGGATTGCTGTACTACAGGAAGAAATCCTAGTGCAAACTAAGCTACAGCTCATGGTATTAGCTGGGTGAGCGAGCAGGAGTCTCTTGGCACAGCCCTGGTGTGAGTTATGTAAATCTTGTGCAGTGTATAAGCAACAGGCGGTTGGTGACGTAAAACTGAGCATTTGTCTCTGTTTACTGGCTAATGTGACATGGCCCCTTCCTGCAGCATTTGACTGAGCTGGTGGGATTAAATAGAGCCCTGACACTCCTAAGCAGAAAACGCCTCAGGCTGAATAATGGTTTCTCCTCTGGAATTCAGTGTTCTGGCCACGGCATGGGACCCGGTGGCTCCTGTGTTGGACCAAAGTCCTCTCAGCACGGATGGCAAAGGTCTGGCTGTGAGGCTGGGGTTGCTGAATTGCTGATCTATCCCCGTGGCCATGTTGTGCAGGACATTCCTCCTGTGCCTCCTTAGCAGAATATCAGGAACTCCTGTGACTCACAAAGCGATTATCTGCTGGCTGCTGGTGCTGCGGTGGATGGATTGATTGCAAAACTGGTGGGGCTCTTTGGGTCCTCTCCCAGTGCCCCCAGTGTGGCTCTACTCCCTGCTGTTGCCCCCATTCTGCTGCTGCGATTTGAGTCCCCTGAGTTTTCTGTGAGGTGAAAGTGACACTGCTCCCATGCAGTTCAGATTTTGTCCAGAATGTCTGATTTGAATGTTTTTTGCCATGATCACTGTAGGAATTGAACAGGAGGCAGTTTCTTTCCTCACTGTTTCAAGCTTCTTTCCAGCTGGCAAGCAGCCCCACAAAGCCGTGTGTTTGCTCTTGCTCAGGGTCACGCTGCAAATGTTTCTCTTGCTTTCACCTTGGCTCTCTGACTCGGACACATGACACCCCACCACTGTCCAGCCCCTCAATATGTCACTGTGCCCACACAGAGCAGCTTCCGCAGGGCTTTGGTTTTAGGTGGTGGTTCCCAATTCCTGAAGTCTTGGTTTGGGGTTTTTTTTCCTATCCTGCTCAAAAAAGCAACACAGATTTCTGCAATCATGAAAGCAGTTGTTATGCCCGTTGCGTCTGGGGAGATTTTACTCATCTCCATTCTCACAGCACCCACTCACAACATGTAAATCAGGGCCATAACCTCTCAGACATGTATAAACAGAGGAATTACATGACTTGCCGAACACTTACGTAATGACTTAATAGTATATCGTGGAACTGAGCTAAGGCTCGTGAATCCTCTTCCTGCTTGACTGTTCCTCTTCTCACATTAATTATCATGAGTTGTAGCTACACCGTGCCTCAGGAATCAATAGCATTGTGGCTTTCTGAATGTCCTTAATATATCACAGACTTGCACTGTCATTTATCTTTATTCAGTGAAAACTTTTGACTCAGGTGGCTTGTAAGTTCCTGCGAGTTGTGACTACCCAGAGCTGAACAGACGCTTTATTGATGAATAAACAATTTGTACCTGATGGTATGTCTCAAAAACAGCAAGGCTGGAGTTATTATCTGTAGCTACTGGTGCCCTTTGACCCTTCTGAGAGTTATCAGAACAGTGTTCTCTGTGTTTTTTTTCCTCTTGTGCTCCTTTTAGACCTTGTGCGCCAAAATAAAATGGAGAGGTTTGGTTGGTCCTTTTGAAATTAGCTGAGGTAACAGGGCTGGTGTGAAGAAACTGCCCAATGCTTGCATCCTGTGGCATAGCTCTTCTCTCAGTGTCTCCTGAACTGTCCAGCAAGTTTCATAAAGAACTGCTGGAGAAGATGCTTCCAAGACTTGTAAATTCCAAGATTTCCAGGGAAAATAGAAGCAGGGTAGAAAAGTAATCTAAACCAGTGTCCCTGGCAAGAAAAAGTGCTGTATTTTGAGCTCTGTTATCTTGGAAAATCCACATACAATAAAGATAAAAGCTTTTACAAAACACATGAGCAGCAGAGTTATTACAGTCTGGATATTTTTGTTGAACTGTTTAGGATGACATATGACCTGTGCCAAGGGCCTGACCTACCAGTACTTCATGCTGTAATGTTCTTTTTTGCCTTTCCAGGAATCTACAAGCTGCCATTGGAGCCTACTATGATTTCGAGAGTCCAAATATCAATGTCCCCTCCATGTCATTTGTGGAAGATGTCACCATAGGTGAGGGAGAGTCCATCCCTCCTGATACCCAGTTTACAAAAACATGGAGGATACAGAATACAGGTGAGGCCTTTGGACTGCAGCAAACCCCACAAGCAGGTGCTGGGATCCATGGGGAGGGATGCTGGCTTGAGGCAGGAAGCTCCTGTGCACTCACCTGGGCTGGAGCCACCCTCAGGTGCTGCCAGCCCATGCAAGTTCCCCTTCTTGGGTTGGTACAAACATTTCGTGGTGGGATGTGCAGCTTGGTCAGGTCACCAGTCTTGTTCCTCGTGTCACCACACAAACAAACTCTAGGAAACCTGTACACAAAGGAGGCAGTGACAGAAGGGTCATGTGGCAGGTCCATTCCAGGCAGAATTGCCTTTTCATGTTCTGAGAGGATGCAGGGCTGGAGAGACCGCATTCCAGTTTGAAATAAGTCAAAGCAGTGACTGGGATCCAGGAAGTGAGGCTGGGCAAAGTGCATTCCCAATGCTTGATCTGGTGGGATGCAGAGAGGAAAATGAGATCCATGGATGTGAAGCAATCCCTTATCCTCAAGCAGTGTAGTGATGGGATGTTGCATGAACATTTAAAACAGTGTGTCTGAATTTAATTGACCTGATTGTGCTTGTGTGAGGGAGAGCAATCCCACACTGAGATATGATGTTGGGAGGCATCATGAGTCAGGTTCAGCTCTCTCAGAATTTCTGCTTGTGCATACCTGCAGTACTTGGACTGAACATCCACACTAAAACCACACTAAAAATCTAAGAGTATTTAATTAGAGGGGGGGATGTTTAAAAACACTGATTTATAGAGAATGTTTTCTAGAGGAAGGATTTAATATTTCAGTGTACTTTTTCTGCCTCCTCTTGTTTGAAAGTACAATGGAAGGGTTACACGTGGAACTTGCTTGAACTCCAGTACCGTGAAAAGTTTACTGGCAATTTTTTTGTAACTGTCCCAAATACAGCTCTTACAAATCTAGTAAGTGTGATAGGTCTTGTCACTCTGCTCTTAGTATCTCAATCTGTGTGTGTTATGACTACACCTCTATCTTGGGCCCTTCGACTCCTCCCTTCCTTGTTCCTCTGATGTGCCATTTCCTGGATGCAAATTCAGCCTTAATTTAGCATCCTAGTTCAGGGGATGTTTCATTGTTCTTGGAATTTTTCACTTTCTGAAATCCTGGGCCTTCTGAAATGGAGGACAGGAGCTCATCTTGACTTAGGATTTCCTGGCAAAGCCAACTTGTTTTGGCTTCTGTGTGGTTTGAACCTGGCATGTCAGACCATTCACCTGTGCCCTAACAGTGGTGCTGGAGGCCAGGGCTTGGTACAATCACGCTGCTGAGAGTTAGTGAAGTGCAGCTTCACATGCTGGTTATGACTGTGCAGTGTGAGGAGGACTGCAGCATTTGAAAACCATTCTTTGGTTTAATTAAGGTATAGTATCAAAGGGCTGTAGTGTTTCCAGATAATATCTACTTGTTAGGCAGATAACTGAAGCAGTGCCAAGGTTTTTAACAGCTCTACAGGAGTCCTTGATTACATGACTTTAGTTCTGGAACACAAAATACCTGAGGCGTGTGTCACTGGAGCATTGCAGGTCTGATGAGTGTGACAGGCAGAGCTGAGAGATTGTCAGTTTGAGGCATGTGAGCTGTGAGCTCAGTTCAGTCAGGTTCTCATATGTGTCAGTAAAAAACAATGCCCTGCTCTGGTACCTGCAGGACGGTGCTGCCTTGTCTGCCAAAAGAGCAGTTTGTGTAGTAGAGCCATTGCTGAAAGGGCAGCAGGATTTAACAGCCTGGCTTCCTCTCCCCACTCTGCCCCCAGCTGCTGCTGGCTCTGCAGGACACTCTGTGCAATTTATCATCTCCTGAGAGATGAGTGTACTGAAATAGAATGACATAATCATAATTTCATTTTATGAGGCTTATCAGTTGCAGTGTTCTAGGCACCTTGCAAGCCTAAAGCCATTAAACCTGATAAAAATCACATAAATAATTTAAACTAAACCATGTTGCTGGGCTGCCAACCTCTGCAGATGAGGCTTCATGCTCAAGTGCCCCACGCCCCAGGCCGAGGTCAGCCAGACTCCCAGCTCCTCTTTCAGAGCCCTGCTCTCTCAGCACCTTTCCAGCTGTACTGGTACATCCCCCACACAGAACATCAGCTGCACTCGTGCACATCCTGCTCTCTCTGCAAGGTTGTGAATTCCACAAATAAGGACTTGACAAGGAAACCAGTCCTCTCCGTGTCTTCACTGGAGTATCCACAGGGATTAAATTAGCAGGCAAGCTGTTGCAAAGGATGCTCCTTGAGGTAATGTGAGGTCAGAGCAGTCTCCAGCACGCTTGCCTCGGACCAGACGGAGCAGTTTCAAGCTTCATGGTGGTTCAGCTTTCTGTAGCCATTTCCATCAGCCTCAGCTGAGCAGGAGGTGTTCTCAGTCCTTGGCTTAGTCATGTGACGTGACTGGGGAAGGAGCAAAAGAAAATTGTGCTAAACTGATTTTTCCTGAGTCTCAGAAGCACTTTTTCTTTCTGTCTGCCCCAGCACTTGTTATCTTTGGCAGCAGTGCCTGCGTGCAGGAGCTGTTTTCTGTCTCTTTGATTGCGAGGTCATGCTGTCAGTCCCAGTGCCTGCAGTCTAAACATGGATCTCCACAGATGAATTGTGTGTTCACAACCCTTCCCACCTTTGCACAAGCCTGAGAAAAGGGTTGGTGCAAGGAGAGAAAATCAATTTGGGAAATAGTGCTGCCACTTACAGTTACACCTCAAACTATGAGTTCCTCTTGAGATGCCTAACAGGCTTAGAAAGAAATGCCTCCCTGAAAGGACATGTTGCCAACGCTTTGTATAAATAACAGGTATTTGATGTGACATGGTTCAGGAGTTTCATGGAGAGAGATAGAAATGGGGGCACACAATACAGCCCTGCCCTTGTCTCTGCCTCTGGGGAAGGGGAGGTGTGTGTAGGTTAAGTTTTTTCGTTGTTTGTTTTTCTTTTTTGAGCTGTTACGCTGTGACTTTGAGAATTTTTTTGTGTAACAAAGACATAAAGATTACTCAAATAGGAATTGTTCTGCTGGTCCCTAAATGTGCCAGTTAAGCCTGCTCTGAAAACCAGGCTTCCTGAGCATCCACTGCTGCTGTGTCCTGTGTATCTCGGTTTCCTTTGACCGAGATACACAGGACACATCCAACAATTGCCCAACTGTTTTAACAAGCATGTTTCATCCAGTCTTACACAAACAGACAAAGCTTTTCCTGGTGCACTGTCAGTAATTCCCTCTCCTGTCTAATCCCAGGGACAGAGGCGTGGCCCCCAGGGGTTTGCCTGAAGTATGTCGGTGGAGACCAGTTTGGCCACGTGAACATGGTGATGGTGAGGTCTCTGGAGCCGCAGGAGATGGCTGATGTGAGTGTGCAGATGTGCAGCCCCAGCACCGCCGGAATGTATCAGGGACAGTGGCGGATGTGCACTGCAACGGGACTCTACTACGGAGGTGAGCAGCCCCTTCCCAGCTCACGTCCCCACTGGGGACAGCAGGGACACCACGGGCCCAAAACAGAGCAGGAGGGCAGAGGTCTGCCAGCCCCAGGCCTAAATATAGAACACAGAGTGGAGGAAAACATCCAGGGAGCTGCTTTGTTGTCTTGGTCAGTGTTTTCTAAGCACTGGAACAAATTACAGATTACATAAAACTCTGGAAAACAAAGGGATGTGCACAGCTCTCGCAGAGACTCCCGGTCGGTCCTTTTTGAGATTCTTTCCCAGTTTCCAATTGCTTAACACTGTGAACTGCACATGAGCATAAAATAGTAGTGAAAACCTCATGTGAGAAATTAATGCCCAGGGTTTAATGTGGTGATTTAGTGCATCCCCTATGAACTATTTCTCTGTTTAAAAAACACATTTGGCTATTTTGCCTGGTGCTTCAGCCTGGACCTCAAACATCTGCCTTCAGTGCAGCCTTCCCTCCCTTTTCTGCCAGCTTTAGTCTACACTGAGAACATCTTTGTGTCTCTGTTGGCAGCTGGGATTATCCCAAGTTTCAGAGTTTTGAGTGAGAGGTGTTGGCACATGGAGGCAAAAATACCAGTGCCCGTAAGGAGGGGGCTGCTGGCGCCGTTGGCACTGCCACACAGCTCCTCAGTCTCTGGAGGAGACACAGTGTGTCCCTGAGGGATGGGCAGGGATATCGCCATGCAGGTGAGACAGCCTGTCCAGTTTGTGTTGCTGGTCCCGTGTGTTCACAAAGCCGAGGGTTTCCCAGGGTTTCTAGAGGGTTCCCAGCCCCTGACGATGGGAGATGTCCGTGCATTGCCGGAAGTTGTCACTTTTACAAGCACACGACCTGAAGATTGAGCCCCTTTGGCCGCCAGGCTCTGAGTCCGAGGGACTCTTGCCCTGCAGCCGAACTGGTGGCTTTACTGGCGGCTGCCCCGGATCTGGCCCGGCGTTCTCGGAGCCAGGACGTTCGTCGCGTTTTGGGGCGGGGGCCCAGTGGTGCCATCCCGGGGCTGCACCGGGGCCGCAAGGCCGTGAGAGAGCGGCAGAGGGCGCTGCGGGGCCGCTCCACAGCCGCCTCTAGGGGGACGGGGGTGGAGGGGATCACTGGTGAGGGTGGGTGTGTATAGTGTGGTCAGTGGTGGTTGTGCAGTGCGGTCAGTGGGGGGGTGTACAAGGATCAGTGGTGTATGAATGCAGGGGTCAGTGGGGGTGTGCGTACAGTTTTCAGTGAGGGGGGTTAGTCGTGTGTATTGGGAGTCCTGGCACTGGTACGGTGTAGAGTTCCCTAAGCAAGTCGTGTGCCCCTAAGGTAAAACCCCACTGTCCTCAATGGGCTCATAAAATTCAAACTGCTGATCCCAGCCCAGTTAAACTGGGGGCACTGGAACCAGTACTGCTGAAGCTTTGTAAAAATGTGCTTTAAGCAATAAGTCTTTTTCTTGATAGTGTAAAGGATGTAATTCTCTTGTTCCTTCTGACCCTTCTTCATGATCTCCCATCTAGTGAAAACCCAAACATGTATCTTTCCACAGATGTCATCTGGGTGATCCTCAGCGTGGAAGTTGGAGGACTTCTGGGTGTCACACAGCAGCTGTCATCCTTTGAAACAGAGTTCAACACGCAGCCGCATCGCAAGGTAGAAGGAAACTTTAACCCATTCGCCTCTCCACAGAAGAACAGGCAACCAGATGAAAACAACCTAAAAGACCCTGGGGGTTCCGAGCTAGGCACAATCAGCAAAAACACATGGGGGCCTGCTCCTGACCAAATCGAACAAGATCAGAATGGACTGTCACAAAACTCTGTAAATCTCTCCCCCAGCAGTCACTCGAACAACTTGTCGGTAGTGACGTACAGTAAGGTAGGTGCCCTGGGAGAGCAGGAGAACGGGTAGGGGAGGAGCCTGGCAGGTGTGTAATTGCTCTTCCTTCCAAACTGCAAAGCCCTTTCCTTCTGCTTCTGCCAGACCTGCTAAGGAAGGTTCTGAATTTGACTGTCTGACTCTGCCAACTCCTCATGTTATATTAAAATATTTTTTGCCTCTGATAGACTCTACCAGATCCACCATTTTGTTTTTGCTTCAAGTCCTTCTTAAAATTTATATAACCTTGTTTGGGTGCTGTAACTGCAAGTGGCCGGAGCCTGCTCCGGTTGCGTGTGCAAATAAGTCAAAATATCTCTCTAGATGTGTCCTGAGTTTGGCATAATTTTGAACAGAGAACAAATAACCACACCCTCAAACTTCAGATTAGCCAGATAACTTCTTTTTAGCTGGTGTGGGGAGACTACAGAGTTCACCATTTGATCCCAGAAGCTGCCTGCAGGAACAGTCAATCAAAGGACTGCTCCTGTTTGTGTCCTTGTCTTGTTCATAATTGTAGGTGACTTTTAAATTATCTTTACTTTGAATCTCTCTCAAAAGCTTGCTTGGTGGATGCTATATGAGTCTGAGTGATATTTTGACTGTTTTTATTTGCTTGTGTGTGAAAAATGAATTGCAGGATTATTTACAGTTCAGAATCCACCTGTTAATGCAGCAGTATGTGTAGGTGTGTACTGTCGTATGTCAAACTACTTTGATTTTTAAAATCCTTTAAAAATGCTTTACTGTACTTTGAGCAGGCTGTGTAGGACAATAACACTTGGTTGCTGAATGACTTAATAAAGCCCTACTGTTAGTTCACCTACAGCACTTTAGTTCCTCCCTGGATGACCTGTCCTGTGCCAGTGGATCTTGTTTTAGTGACCTTCACCCCAGGGCTGTGCATTTTTATGGCCGGCACATATGGGGTGAGCCTGACTGCCCCCTCTTAGTGCTCCCAAACACCATCTCTGGGCTGGCTCCTGCTGCCAGACTCTGCTCATAACAATGGAGTGGATAGCTTGGGGAGTGATGACCTGTCACTGAAACACCACTGAAGTGGCAGTGCTGAAAGTCGCTGCTTTGGTGGCTGCATGGTGGGGTCCTGCTGCTCCCTGAGGGACTGGGCTGGGGATGGCTTCAAAGAACATGGATGTGAGGAACCAGAGCCTGTGGCAAGGAGCAGCTGCTGTGGGAGAGAAGCCAACAGGAGAGTGAAGCATCACCTGAGAGATGTCACTAGGTTAAAGTGAGCTGTTTTAGCTGGGCACCCAGAGCTCTGTGCTCTGAGGAAACGGGGGTGGTTTTAATCTAACTCCAAACACAGGGCAGGTGATCTTTCCTCCCCTTTTTCCTGGTTGTTTTGTTTTGGGGTTGTTTGTTTGTTTCTTTTTGTATTTACAGAATATTCTTGGGTGGATTTGAGGTGGATTATCTGAGATTAAAGCAGACATTTTGTTTGCTGGTTTCAGAAGGGACGACTTTATGGTCCTTTTTCTGGTTTGGGGTGGGGGATATGGAAAAGCTACTTGATTTTTGGGTGCATTTTCTTCTACTGCAGTTTTTTGTTTGTGACGTACTAAGACAGATTATTTTGTCCTTTGGAGGCTGTTCTGGTAGGTCTGAAGATCTGAGTGCTGTTCCAGCCTTGCCCATCCTGCCCAGGGCAGGAAGTTTTCTGCCATGGATCCAGTATTCATATTGGTATAATACTGGTTCTGTAGTAAACAAGTTTGAGGGAGTTGAACACCCCAGACACCTGGTCTGGTTTGAAATGACCAGGTGAACATTCCCCCTATTTCCTGGCCAGACCTCTGGGAAAAAAAGATGCAGTTTTGTTTGGTTTTTTTCCCTTTGTGTGCATGGTGTCCCCAGCTGGGGATGCTGCTGGAGCAGAAAAGGGGTTATTAGAGGTGATGTCAAGAGTGTTGAATTTCCTGAGGAACAGATGGAGCTCCAGTACCTGTTGGGAAAAGCTGTACCTGGCGCATCTTCTCCACATCCCCAGGGGATCTGACCTGTACTCTGCTACTGCAGAGGAGGAGGAGAACTACTGCATTGGGAGTTGCTGCCCTATGGTTGAATATTGATGTGAAAGGCTTTATTTCAGGTTCTAGAGCAGACAAAAGAGCACTGGGGCTTGGTTAGGCACAGACTCCCACATTTCCTGGATTTTATTTATCCTGGGCAGGATGACCTCTGATATTTTCATCTCCTTGGGAGAGGGAGGAAATCCCCAGTGGTGTTTGACAGGGCATTTGGTGAGCAAAGGAGATGGTTCAGGTTTGGTTAAAGTGTTGAGAAGAGCCTGTGTCCTGTATTTAGAAGTAAAATAAGCCCTTAAATATTTCTCAGACCACTGTGGAGGCTTCCTCTGCTGGCAGACACTGGGGACACCCAGTCAAGCAGTGCATGAGACCAAGAAATCTTTGAGATAAAACGAGCAGTTTCTGGCATCTGCAGGTGTAAAACATCCTCGAAGCTGCCAGACCTTGTTGGAATTAGTTCTCCCTCTGGTGCACTGAGCAGGTGTGACTTGTCCTCTGGAACTCCCCACTGGAGTCAGGTTTGTGGTGATGCTGACGTGCCATCTGCTGCTGGGTTAGACAAGTACAGCAGTATTTCACACCTGGAAACATTCAAAATGCTTTTATACAGCAGCAGAGTGGGTGTCCTAGGGAAAAATAAACAAAACCAGACACAGGCTTCCCTGTAAGTGGGTAAGATGAAACCTGTGGCATGGTTGGAACAAGCTGTGTACCCTTTATTCCTGCTGTGGCACCCACCTCCCTGGGGCCCCCTGCCCACCTTGCACACACACTGCAGGGAGGCTGCAGGCCAGAGCCTGTCAGGGCTTTGCTTGAAGCATGTTGTTAAATCTGTTCCCAGTGGAGTTTTTGCATGTTCTTAGATGTAAAGATGTGCCTGAGTGCAGGGTAGGATGCCCTGAAATCCCCATGCACAGATACTTTATTCTCTGGCAGTCGCTTTCTCTGGATTCTCCAGAGATCTGAGGTTGACACAGCTTCCTCCTATTTACTCCTGTCTCATAGCAACCCTGCACAGTCACTGCTGCTCTCCTGTGACTGGCTTTTCCATTAAAACCTCAAGATCCAGTCTTACAGTGCCTGGGAATTAGAGTTTAATTGCTTCACTGAGGAAAGAAATGTACAGTTTTCCATGCCTGGGAAGATCAGAAATGAATAGCCATATCCTGACACTTAGATTGTACTTAACATCTCTATATAAAATCCACAGATCTGTATCTAAACCTGCTGCCCAGATGAATTGAAGAATCACTTCTCTCTATGTCATGCAGAAAACTGCACCTGGAGGTTGTGATTCTGCAAAGAGTTGCCCAGACAGGACACTGGGCATGATCCCCGCCGAATCAAATGTACCTGGCTGTCCTGGTCATTGCTTGTGCTGCTCTTCAAAGCCTAGTGAAATAGAAACATATTTGGAGTTCACAGCTTTAAAATTGGAGCTCCTTTTTTCCTGCTGTGTTTATGCTGCCCATCTCCCTGTGTTCTGTGTGGAGCTGAGCTGCTTGGCAGCTTTCTGTACATAAGGGGAAACCAACGCTGTGTCCTTGGAGCCTTTAACTGGCTTCCCCTCTCTGAGCTTAAATGTTGCTGCTTCTAGAGCCATGCTTCTCCCAAAGCAGGGCCTCCAATTTGCAGATTTTGGGAGTACCCCTGTAAACTTTAGACAGAAGTACTTTTACTGGAAACTTGGCATCAGACTGTCTTTATGCATGAGGATGATGCCCCAAAAATGTTTGCATCCATGAAGGAGGAGAGAAGCTCCTTCCATCCTGGTGTCTGGGCTTCACATGGGGCTGGTCACTGTATGATTACATCCATTTAGACACAGTGGGAGAACATTGGACTTGGAGCTCCCAGGGCACTACAGCCTGGGCTGGGCTGGCATGAGCTGTTTTGCCTCTCTATTGAGAGATCAATGGTTTGTGTGCTGCATGTCAGCTCATCCATGAAATCCGTGTCCTTCCAGACTGTGGGAAGTGCCAGATAATCTGATTTTAGCCCAGCTTACTCCATTGCAGCCCAGCAGAGTTGCCTGTTGTTTATCCTGGCCCCACAGCGCATCAGGGAGTTGTGCATGGGAACTCAGGTACCTGAGCCCTGCCACCTCCTCACCCACAGGCACCTGAACCAGCCCTGCCAGTGCCTGCTCCCAGAAGGTCCTGAACTTCCTGGTGGTCTCCCAGCCACGCCATGTTTGCACAGCATGCATGGAATAAAACACAAGTGCTGGATGCTTTGTTCTCTGTTTGTGCTCAGTTTACGTAAGCGAGGTTGGAGCAGCGCGGGGTAGGAGCGGCCTGAGGGGATGGAGACCAGCAGCATGGGCTGGGGCCACTGTCAGTGTCCACTGGGAGACTCCTGTATTGCTGTGCAGCTGTGCATCCACCTCCTGTCCCTGGAAGTGTTTTTCCTTTGGTGGTGACTCAGTCACAGAGGTGAAATAAAGAGCTGTCTGAAAGCCTGTGTGTGATGGTTTATGAAAGATTCACTTAATCCTCACTTTGTTCCCAGCACAGGTATCTCAGTTTAAGGACCTCAGTATTCACAAAGGGTTTTCACTTTGCAAAACATCTCACTTCCCTTCTAGAGGCACAAGTCAAATGATAATTTATACCAATAGTTGTCATGCAGAGTCTTGGCTTGGAAAATCACAGTCCTGTGTTGTCACACACTGGTCTGTGTGAAGAGCCAATGCTTCCACCAGCAAGTGAGCAGTTACTTCTGGGGAACATTCTGGAAGAACTGCAAGTGTATTTGCAAAGCTGCAGCTGAGCTTTTCATACAGACAGTGATCCTACTTGGAGGATAGATGGGAATGCACCAAAAATAGTGGGAATAATCCTTCCATTGAAACAACTTGGGAAAACTACAATTGTCTGCAGAATTATTTTTGCATGTTTGTGATGTAAAATGTTGCACAGAGGGGATAATTAGGCTTGAAAATGTCATACAGGGTTTTGGTATTTGCATTGCAGTGGTACTTGAAGTTTTCTAGTATCAAGACCTTACACTGTGCTTGGTGACTTAAATGTTATGGGACAGGGGGAATAGAATCACCTGCACAGGATCTGCACTAAAGCAGCTCTCATTCGGCTTAAAGATACAAGTGGGGTTCAATTTTGCCAAGTTCTCATGTCCAATAATGAATCTCAGGTAGGTGAAATGCAGTGAAGAGTGGCAATTCCAAAAGGAAAGACTTGGGGCTTTTCCATGGTGAAATTCCCTATGTCAGGAGGAGTTGACCATGGCCGTGGATTGTGGGACTGCTCTGGCATTTGCCAGGGGAACTTGTTCCAGGGTGTCAGGTGTTCAGTGCAGGGTGGCAGGTGGTGCAGAGCTGTACATGCTGAGAAATCTCTTGTGCTGAGCTAAATTCTGGGTTTAACTGACACAGTTTGCGTAATTGTGTGGCTTTAATTTAGGTGCTCCAGAAACCAGTATGTGAAAGTCCAGAGGGTTTCCCTGCAAACCAGCTCACGGTGACTTCACAGGGTCTCTGCATCCAAAAGCACAAATGAGCTGCTCTGATGTCAGACTGAGGGTGACTGGCTGTTCCTTACACCACAGGGGGATGCTTGTGGAACTCCAAATTAAAGCAAGCAAGGTGGTTTGGCCTCTGGTGTCCCCTGTGAGGTGACACAGGGTAAGGGACCCACAAGGTGCTCCCAGCAGAAGAGCAGGGGATGGTTAAACCCCTCCTGAGCTCACCTGGCAGTGCCTCAAAAAAAGCCTTGTGTTCAGGGAGCTCAAAGATGAAGCAAATTCTGGCAAATGTGTCTGTACAGGTAATCAGCAGCAAATCCTGTTTTCCTTCTGCAGAGTGCTAAGTACAATAGCTTAATCCCTGTGAGGTGAGACTGCTTGAGATCCTGTTTATACATTGCTTTTCCTCTGTGTTCTTTTTCTGTGCACCTGCTCACACCATCTTAATGTTTCTCCCCTGCTTCTCCCCTTCCCCCTGTTTCGGTGAGTGTATTTTTGGAAATGTTGGATTTCTCAGTCTCTGGATTTTGATGGGAGCATCTCCTTCCTCAGGTGAACTGTCATGCTGGAATCTGCTGGCTGTTCTCTTTTGAAAAGCTTTACAAACTGGCACTGCAGCATATTCCTGGGGTAGAAGTGTGTTTGTTTTTCCATCACTTGCGTGTATTTCTGTCTGCAGACAGCAATTTCCACATTCCCAGTCTTTCATACTTCCCACACAGTTCAGGAGATGTCCTGGTTAATTGTCTGCTGATCCTCCTCTTGGTTGGATTCTGAGAGCTGCTGAGAGCTGCTTCATTTTGCCATTTGCTTGTATTTACCACCTGATTATATCCCCAAGAATGAACTTCTCTCCAGCTGTAGCAAGATTATAGACTGTTCATGGCACTTCCTCCCTAGACAGATATGCAGCAGAGCTCTCCAGCCTGGGGTTTGCCAGTGACGTTGATTCTTTAAACAATCCGTGTTCCTACTTGTGGCTCCACAGCCCTGGCTTCTGCAGTGAGGGGACTTTGAAGCTGTAGAACACACAGGAAATGGTATTTCCTAGGAAATTTGCCTTGTTAGAGGCAGAGTCGTGAAAACTGAGGCCAGAGCTTCCCGTTCAGCCATAACAGGAATGGTTTGGGCTCTCACTGCCTTACCCAGAGTGTGCTGGGAAGAGCTGGACTGTGTTTAGAAGCATTTGCATAATGTGCTTCCAACTCTGCCATGAGATACAAGAAGTTTTTCTCCCTCATCTCTGTCCTGACCTCAGTGTGTGTCTGGGTTTGTGTGGGGGCTGTATCTTTATCACTGACAAACTTCCATCTCCCTGTGAGCTGGGGCATCCCTTGCTGCCTGTTGGTCTTTCTTCTGCTTCCTGATGAAACCCCGGATAACTGATCTAGACAATAGAAGTTACAAAAGGACTTCCTGTTAATTTGAGACCTGTGACTAGATCTGACATTTAGGTGACTCACTTCAGGATGTAAAGGAGAGAAATGGATTCTGTAGGAAGCATTTTGGGGGTTTTGGTAAAAGCTCTGGTTGATTTGACTGGAAGCAAATGTGTTGTCACCTTGAGAAGGTACACATGGCACTTGTGGGAACACGGATTTTTTTTTTTTCTTGGGGTTTTTTCTGGCATAGCCTCTTACCCAGTTGCAGCCCCATGTCTCTGGGAAATACTGTAGTGGTTGCAGGGGCTGGGCCTGCAGGTGTTGTAGCATCTATAGGGAATTCTGGTGTAGAAAACACAAGTTATTTTGTGGCCTTGGCCTAAAAAACATCTGACGGAGGTAAGTGCCCTTTCTGGGGAAACCACCCCTGGAATGTCTGGTTTAGGAGTGTCCTTGGAGCCACAGTGGGGTTGGTGGGAAGCCCTGGGCTGGGCTGGGCATTCTTTGGAGCTGAGCACTGAGTGTTTTGTTTCTTGCCTGTTAAAAATTGATTATGTCTCCAACTTTCTTTCAGGGTTTCCACGGTCCTTATCACTTCGGACAGTCTTAAAACACAAAAACACAAAACGGGTATCGACAAGAGGAGAGTTTAAGAAAAAGCTGACTTTTGGGGGAAGGGAGGGGGATTCATGTGGCAGACAGACACAGCATGGATCCCCCTTCTCTGCCTCCATGTTCTGGAAAAGAAGAAAAAACAAAAGCCCAGTAACTTAAGACTAGCTGTTTCCAGATGAAAATCCAAAACCTGAGTATGCATGTGTGACTGCTGGATTTCAGAGTGGTGTAAATGCTATGAGGAAGAAGAGACACCAACACTATGGGTTTTTAGAAATCATCTTCACATGTAATTAGGTAGCTTAAAAAGAAGTTTAAAAATGAAAATTTAAAAGCCATCTTTAAAAAAGAATATTTTGCCTACAGAGCGGTTGTAGTTTGAGCAAATGTTTAATTTCTGTTTGTTTCTTGTTGTTTTGTTGTTTTTTTTTCCTAAGGGACAGCGTGCATTTTCCCAGAATGTCCTGGTTTGCTGCCGAATGGGACTGGCTCAGCACCTGCTGGGGTTTGTGCAGGGACTGCTTCTGTCAGGCTTTTTTTAATGCCAGGTTGGGTCTGCACCCAGCACTGTGTTTTTAACAGCATCTGCTGGTTTTAGTTACCAACTTTTTAATCTTTTATTTCTTCTTTTCCTTTTGGTTTGGGTGTTGCTGTTAAGTTGTCCTGTGTGTCCTTGGGAACCGCGCTATGGACAGGTATCAGAGTTGGAGAGGGAGACTCTGGGACTTCTGGGATAACATGGAGGGCTCATCTCCCTTCCCCCTTGTACATGAAGTACACAAATGCACACCCATGTTAATAAGAAACTGATTTATTCAAGTTCCTGAGCTGTCCTGTGTGGTTAGCAGTTTAAAATCCCTTTTTGTTCACTTTCGTGTGCAGTAGCTGTGCCTGGAGCTGTGTGCCAAGGGGAATCTCTGTAACTGTAATTCAGCTGCTAGTAGTTGCAAAGCTTCACAGACATCCTGTCCTTTTCATTTGGAGTGTCCCTTCTCTCTTTCAGAGTATAAGTTTGCATTTGTTTTTCCTGTGCTGAGTTGTAGCCTAGAGGCTGATCCATGTGTTCTGGAGCACAGAGCAGGAGTTGGCACCACCAGCTGGGAACCACTGTCACCTCCTCTTCTTCTGCCTTTGTCCTCTGGGCTCGGGGCTGCTCTGAGACTCTGAGTGGGCTCTCAGGGCTCATGTTAGGGGAGAGATTGCAAAAGATTTGGACTGCTCTGCTGTTCCTCCAGCCTGTTTTCCTCCTGTTCTGGGCTGGGAAGTGCAGTGTGAGGGGATGCAGCTTGGTCTCAGGCACTGTGCTGAATTTATTCTGAAGTGCTGTCCCCACAAGCAGAGGGGAGTGAGCCCAGCAGCACCGTCCTGCCCAAATGAACCAGGCTGGAACAGCCATCTGCCAAAGATACAGGAATATGCAAAGCTCCCTTTACCTTCTTCCAGATCTTCCCAGTGTAGGCTTTTCCCTGTGTCAGAGCTGCACACTGCATGGCTTTGCCCTCGCTGCTCTTGGCTGCTTTTGTTTTTGTGGCTGGTTTTGAATGGGGGAATCTTTTGTTGCAGCTACCAAGGACTGCTACCTGAGTGCATATGGATGGACCTTGTATGGGGCCAGTGGGAGTTCCTTGTGTCCAACAGAGGAAGGATTGGGCAATGGATTTTGTTCATATTTCAGAGGTTCAGTTGTTACAGATCACCATTAGCTGAAATCTCCCTTCAGAAATCTCTTAGCTGGGACAAACAAGTTATAGGATCAGAAACTGCCTGCATAGAAGTGGCACCACAGGATTTGAACTGCCTGACACTTGCACTTGCAGTCTGGTGGGCACCTGGCTGTGCCCTGGGTCTGGGGGAGTGTTGGGATTGGAATGAACCTGCTGAAAGTGCTTCTTCTTGGAAGGTTTGGTTTTCGTGCTGTAACATTTTGCCTTGGATTACCTCTGAGAATTAGATCTGAACATTGACCTGGGGGGGTGATCTGCAGCCCCACAGTGTGGTGTGGGCAGGTGGAATCTTTGCTCACTCCTTCCTTTCCTCACAGGTGGCTCACAAGCCCCTCTGAGGAAATGAACATCACACCTGCAGCACTGCTGCTGCCCTTCTGAGGGCACTGAACCCCTGGAGACAGCCCTTGGTCCAAGTGGCGAGGTGTTTCCTTATCTTTATTAGCTCCTTGTGTCAGCTGCATAGTGGAAGGGAGGGGAAATCAAGGTTTGAGTCTGAGAGTTAGAGCTGGTGCTGTGACCTTTGCCTGGTGTCAGCAGAGGCACCTGGGAGATCCTTGCACTCAGATACCCCCACGCTGACTTTCTGCTCCCAGGCACGTGTGCTCCTCCCGTGTCCCCTGGCTGCCACGCTCATGTTCCTGTGCTCCTCCTAAGGCTGAATTTATTTTCCTTGTCTTGAAAAATCAAAACCTGCATGCACCCCAAGTAGCCATGTGCTTTCCCACTCTGAAGGCACACACACGCATTTGCAGTCTGTGGTGTCCTGGTGACAAGGGTTGCACTTTCCAGGCTGTGAGGAAAGGCAGGGCTCTGACATCTGCAGCTCTTGCTGCTTACATCCTGCCCTGCCCAGGCAGCTGAGGATCCATGGAGTGCTGGCTTTTTGGGGCCAGGGTTGTGGCCCCTGCTGTGGCACTGGAAGGATGTTTAAAACGGGTTGCTCTATCTCTGTTTTTCCTTGAGTAAAAACTGCTTCTCTAAGGCCAAAGGTGGTTTTATATCCTGACTTCTTGGAGCTTCGTGGTGCAACCGGCCCTCAGATTGCTCATGCTTCAAGTGTCCAGCTTTTAATGGGGAGATTGAGATGAATTTGGCAAAGTTCTGCCCAGGTGACCTCATGACACTGCAGATTGTATCCGCTCCCGTAAGGAAAAGGGTAATGTAGGACATCTCTGATGGCCTCTAAGTGGGTCCCAGTGGTAAGCAAGAGCCACTTGGACCCTGTCACTACCACAGCTCAAGCAGTGTCACCTCCCAGCCTTGGCAAACTGGAGCAGGATGTCCCTGGGACTGGCCCCAAAGTGTCAGTCCCATGGGAGGGGGTGAGAGAGTGGGAATCTTCTGCCCACACCTCAGGAGTGCTGGATTGAACCCTGCCAAGGCTTGGGAGCTGGGGCAGAGCTGTGCAGTCAGAGAGCAGTGGTGTGGGTGGGAAATGCACGCTGTCCCACGTCTGGGTTTCTGTTGTGTTTAATTTTTTCCGTGTGTGAGTGCGTGGGTGGTTCCCAGCCTGTCTGTGCTCGCCGGGGCAGTGCATGTGTAGCACGGGATGGTGTGTTGCCTCTTTGAGTCTGGGAGAAGTCATATGATAGCACATTGGGGGTGAAAATAAAGGAAGCTTTTTCCTTAATGTATAAATGAATATTTGTATGATTAAATTAACACAGAAAAAAAAAAAAAGCTCTGTAGCTGTTGAGAGTTTTATTGAAGCTGCAAAACTTCTGAGTCTGTCACCTTGTAGTTAAATGTACCTGGTTTGCTACATCCCCAGAGTGTTTCCAGACACTCAGGCACAACACCTTTAAACCCAGCTCCAGCCCTAATTTAGTCCAAATTGCTGTAAAACCAGACCCAATTTGGTGCATACTGAGGTTATCAAACCACCTGTCAAGCCCCTGGGTGAGGGTGGGGAGAGGCCATGGGGATGGTTGTGAGGGAGGGGACTCTAGATTCCCTCCTGACAAGGTCAGGTCTCTTCTCCACGACAACCCCTGAGGAGGAGTGGGATGATCTCAGCAATCTCCATACCGGGGGCACAGCACACAGCGATGCCACAGCTGCATCCCCAGGTGCTCCTTGTGGGGCTGATCCACATCCCAGCCCTTCCCTCGGAGCCTGGTGCAGGGTAGGGTGGTGCCTCACAGTCCTGAGGGATCAGACCTTCCATCTCCTGAGTGGCTCGGGAAGGCAGGAGTGGGAGTTTGAAGGGAGGAGGATTGGTTTGGGTTTTATTTTCTCACAATCCCTAAGGAAATAGCTGGCACTGTGTATTGGGATGGGTGCACAGGAAGGTCTCACTTTGCTCGGCACCTGCATAGCTGTCCCAGGTGGATCTGAGTCCCAGCTGAGGCCTTGCTCAGGGCACCCAGCCCAAGCATTACTTGGATAAACTGCACCATGGAGCAGCTCAGCTGAGGCCGTTCATTTGCTTACCTGGGAGTTTGTTACTAATCCCCACGAGAAACCTCACTCTGTGTGTGCTGGCTTTGCTTGTATCATTTGAATAAATGCCTGGAGCTTTCATGTGCCAGTTAAGCTTGACTGAAAGCCTGACTGGGAAGAGACATCCTGCTACCTGTGCCTGGGGGTGTTTGTTTTGTGCCCTGAGCAGAACGCACCCCTCAGCTCGGGGTGCTCACGGGTGTCCCGAGGCCACTGTGTTTGGGCAGGGGAGGATCGCCCGCCCTGCACACTGCCCAGCTTTGCATTTACTCCTTATTTGTTCCAAAGAATCTGTTTATCTTTAGGGTTGCAACCTGTCAGAGGTTGCCAGCACAGGACAATCCCATCACACCTTTAATGGTATCTCCTGAGCGGGCAAATACCCGGCGGGATTGCTGTGGTGGAGGTCATCCCGCAATCCCAGCAGCTGAGCTGGGCAGACGGGCAGGATGCCAAGCCAAACGGGCACTGCAGGCACCTGGGAGCTGCTTGGGTGCTGCTTTTGCTGCTTGTTTATTTTTTTAGGGGAACCAGATCGTCGTCCATTAAAAGTTGCAAAATTAATTCTGGTTTTGTGCAGGTTTTTTTGGTTCCCAAAGCAGTGGCAGGCAGAGGGAGGCTGTTGCCGGATTTTTGTGATGTATTACAGGGATGTGCTCAGCCCCCAAGGACTGTTCAGGCCGATGCCCTGTGCCTTGTTGGGTACTCATGCCCCTCAGGCTGGAGGGAAGAGCAGGATCTGCCCCAAAACCTCCCCAGCACCACTGCATGTCCTCACATCCGCAGGCGTGACCTCGAGAGCTCCAATGGGCACCTGCCCATCCAGGAGCAGCACCTGGAACAGTGGCAGAGAGGATTTTTGTGATTTTTGTTTGTTTTTCCTCTTCTACCTGCTACATCCTGCAGCAGCAGCCCGCAGCGTGCACTGCTCTGCTTGTGCATCTCTGCAGATCCCTTGGGAGGCACAGGGGAATGTTAATGAGCCAAGGGGAAAATTAGGCCAGGCCAGTGGTGGGATGCTACCAGAGGTCTATGGGGCAGGATCAGGATCAGGGGGAACTTGGGATCTTTCTGGAAGCTCTCCACAACCTGCTCTCTCTGCCTGTGTAATTCCCAAGGGTTCGCTGGAAAATTCCCAGTTTCACAGGAATTACTTAAGGAAATCTAATCTCAAACATTTCCTACCCCATTGATAAAACAGCCGAGCAGTGAAAGCTCGCAGGTCCCAGCGGGGAGGCAGATGGCACGCGTGGGCACGGACCAGCCCTGTTTGCCCCATGGAACGCTGAGGGCTCGGCTCTGAGCAGCAGCTGCAGCTGGGCTGGCTCCTGAGCTGCCTCTTTGCTTGTCATATTCCCATATTTTTGTTATCTCTTCCCTGCAGGAGTGACGTAAAGTTTTCTTCATAGAAACTTTTAAGTGGGGGGAGAAAAGTTTGGTTTTCACCACTTCACACTCCAGGTGAGTGGTGCAGTGTCCTGTGAGGTGGGTCAGCCATGCCCAGGAGTGGGGACACCACAGGAATCACAGCTCCATGTGCTGGCAGGAGAAGGTGTTGGGGCTGGGGGGGTGACCTGGACCTGGGGGCTCCCAGCTGAGGTGTTCGACCAAGGTTTGCTGGCAACGGGCCCAGCCTGGGGCAGGGGCCAGCAGAGGGAGCTGAGGTTGTTCCTCGTCCGCTCTGGAGCTGCTGCATGTGGCTTTTCCAGGCTTTGAGTCCTGCTGGTGACAGTGGCTGGGCAGGCAGGATCCGTGGGTGTCCCCCCACCTCTGCTGTCCTGGCCAGGCTTGGCAGGGCAGTGGGGTGGCACATGTCACCTGGCCTGTCACCTCCACTGTGGGACTGGGGCAGTGCTGCAGAGCCAGGCAGGAGCTGCTGGGCAGGGACAGCTGCTGGGCTGCCATGCCCAGGCATGGGCACAACCCTCTGGGCTGGGAATGAGGAAGGGTCTGCACAGCAGGAGGGCCACCTTGTGTCCCATTTAGAAGGGTGACATGTGTTGGGGACAAAAGGGGGTCTGGCTGCTCTGCTGTGGCGCCAGGGTGGTGCACAGCTCTGTGGGAGGGAGGGAGGGAGGGAGGGATCCCAAACCTTGGGGTTGGGATAAGGCCCTTTTTCCAGGCCCTTTTCTAGGAAAGCTATCCCATAGGATGGGGCTTTCAGCCTCTCCTGGGTCTCTCTGCACCTCTGGTGTGGAGCAGCTGGCTCAGCAGGCTCTGTGCAGCATTGGCATCCAGGGGAACAGCAAGAACTCACGTTCCTTATCTAATCTGCAGCATTTTCCCTCCTTGCTGTTTGCTGTGGCCGTGTTTCCTCAATTAATTGACAGCTGCAGGCTGGGCTGTGGCGTCAGCCTGTGGCACTGAAGCCCCAGACCCAGGGTGGCATTGGAGGGACCCTGGGATGAGCCCCTCAAACCCCTCTGAGCCCAGCAGAGCCATGAAAACCCTCTGGTAGGCGACAGTGAGAGGCACCTGAGGACTGACACTGCTGCATTGGGCAGCAGAGAGGGTCCCTGTCCCCAGCCAGGCCACAGGGACATCCTGGCTGTGTTTGAGGAACACTTAAACCTGTGCTGTCCTGCCTCCAGCCCAGCAGCCACTGGGCTGCCCTAACTGGGACTGTTCTTGGCCAGAGCTGGATTCTGCACAGAGGGGGTTGGGCAATCATGGCCACTGTGCCCTTGGGGGTGTCCCTGCCGAGACCCCCAAGCCTGGCAGGGTATGGCAGCAGCCCCAAAGCCCCCATGTTTGCTCTGCAGTGGGATGGGGAGAGGACAAGCTCCCAAACTACAGCTTTGGAGCAGCCTGGTTTGTCCGTCTTGGGAAGGAGGGGGTGAGTGGGGCTCAGCGCCCTGCAAGTGCTCCCCCAAGCAGGGAACTCTCTTTAGGACGAGCCTGGCTGCTCTGCCTTGCCCATGGGGAGCAGGCTGGGAGGAAGCAGCTGAGGGTGCCTGAGAAGCAGGTTTGTCAGAATTTTAAAGGGATCTAAATCAATAGCGATAAGGAAACAATTATTTAAAGAGCAAACAAATGGAAACTGCTAAATGTACCTCCTTTTTTCCCTCTTTTTTTTTTCCTTGTGGGTGAAGGGTGCAGGGCTGACGCCTCTGGGTGCTGGGAGTGGGTCCCTGCTGGGACCACCCTGGGGTGGGCAGTGGGGCAGCTCTGCTTGCTCAGCCCAGCCCCAACCAGGCTGGAAACGAACCTCGCAGGACAAAGTGTTGTTTCATCCCGCAAGGAAAAAGGTTTTATGGGTCATCTGGAAACACTAATCCCCAGGTGAGCCCATTTGTGACGTTCGTGAGCCTGTTGGTGGTGTCACAGCAGGTGCTGGGTCGGCAGGGACAGACACAGTCCTAGGCTGGTGTGGGGACACTGCTGTGTGCTGCCTGCACCTGCTGGCTGCATTTTGAGGGGGAAAGGAGACAGGAGTGGTCACTGAGGCAGGGCAATCCCTGCAGAGCAAGGGTTTTTCTGCACTGCCTCCGTGGAGCTCAGGATCCTGCTTGGGATTCTGCAGCTGGAGACCATCCCTGCCCCATGGAGAGCATTTCCCTGCCCTGCCTGGTACAGGACCAGAGAGCCAGTGGAGGATCCCAGTTCCCCCCAGTGGAGGACCCCAGTTCCCCCCAGTAGAGGATCCCAGTTCCCCCCAGTGGAGGGTCCCAGTTCCCCCCAGTGGAGGACCCCAGTTCCTCCCAGTAGGGCTATGGCTGTCACCACCGGGGTTTTGTCTCAAAGGGCAGCTCATTCCCATCCTTCCCCCCAATGGTGTTTTCATCGGCTTTTGGTTGGGGATTAGGCACTTGTTGACAGAACAAACATTTTGCTGCACTCAAAATCCAGTGCTGAGGAGAGAAGTGATGTCCTTGCTCTGCTGGTGCCTGAGCCAGCACTGGGATGGGGAGAGCTGGGCTTGGGGCAGGGACAGCCCTTTGTGGGGAACACGGAGCCATTTCGGGTCACATCCCACACCAGGGCCAGAGCTCAGTCTCTCTGCTCCCTCACAGAGCAATAATCGCTTTCTGCTTTAATATCCTGCCCTGTGAAACCAGGGATGCCACAAAGAATGTTCCCTATGTCCAGCAAGGCTTTGCAAGTGCTGGGGCTCCCCTGCGCAGCTCCCGGTGCCCATCACAGCTCCCTCCTGCCCAGCCCTGGCTCCGGGAACTGCGGCTCCGCCCGGCGTTGGTGTCAGGAAGGCTGGCAGGGCTGGGGATACCCAGGAGCTGTCTCAGGAGTGTGTGTTTGCCAGGGAAAAGTAAATTCCTTCAAGCTCTGTGGCCAACGCAGTGACTGCACAGTGGGGGAAGATAGGACACGGGACCTCGTTTGGGGTCCTGCTCCACCCCGTTTTCCCTACATCACCCCCCAGATCCTGGCATCTTGCTGAGCCCCCAGAAGGTGCTGGAGCCGGGCGATGCTCACGACAGTGACACGTTTCCTTCGGAGCTCGGTGAGTCACTGCTGAGTCACTGCTGGCTCTGCGGGCAGCCGTGTCCCCGGCCCCTTCCTGCACCCCGGACCCACGGCCCCATGGGAGGCTGCGGGATGTGGGGTCCCTGCCTTCTGTGCACAGGAAATCCCTCCTCTCCCTGCTCCCCTGGCCCTGCAAACCTGGCTCAGTGGCTCAGGAGCGATGGGAGAGGGGTGGCTGCTCCCTGCTGATCCCCTCCTGCCCCTCACCACGCAGCCCCTCACTCTCCAGCCCCACCAGCTCTTTACTGAGACCGGGCAGAGTGTGGGGTTTGGGGTTACTTTTAGGGGTTTGCCCCCTGGGGCAGAACCTTCTGCGGTTCTCCTGGGATGGACAGCGCAGAACACCAGGAGCGTCCCCTGCTCCAGGGGCACCGTGTGCTGCCCTGGCCCTCCGAGCTGCCCCTTCCACCCTCTCCCACCCGGGGTGTTTCCCTGCCCAGCAGCTCCCACGCTGTCGCTCCGTGGGGCCGTTCTGCCCGAGGATCGTTTTGCATGTGGGGAGAACCGGCAGCAGAAGAATTAATTTGCATTTCTCAATGGCACCCAGTGTGGGAACCAAAGCCGCGGAGGGTTCCTCTGCCACTCGGCCCCGCACCGGGGCTGTGTGAAAAGACAACATCCCGTCTGCTGGCACCGGGCCCGGCCCGTCTCACCTGGCTGCCCGTGTGTGCCTGGGAACTGCTGCTGCCGAGCGGCCCCGGCCCCCGGCACGGGCAGGGGGTGCTGCCCCCACTGGCCCGTGTCCCGGTGGGATGAGCAGGTGACAGTGACAAAAGAAGTGTGCGGTGCCTGTGTGGGTTATCTGGGGGAGTTCTCTCCTGCTGGATGGGATTTGGGGTTCGTGTGCTGATGCAGCACATGGAGAGCCCAGACCAGGATCCTTCCCCTCCTCTGTACCCCAAATCTCCGGTGGCGGTGCAGGGGGAGCCGTGACCTTTCCTCACCCTGCGGCGAGCGGGGTGTGCCCACGGCGCCCTGAGCCCTCTCTTCCTGGCACCGCCGGGCGACCCGCAACCATTTCCAGGCTTTTAATCCCAAGAGACAAAAGCAGGAGTTTAGTGCCACCGGAGGAAGAAAAGAACAGGGCTTTGGGGAGGGAACAGCAAACACGGCGGTGGATCCGCTGCTCCGTGCCTGGCTGGGTGTCCCACGAGTTCCCCTGCGTCACCTGGGGTTGCACTGGGAGTGCTGGGGGGGAACCGCGGTGGGAATGGTGGGGAGCTGGTGGCCCGGGGGCTGGGCTCACCCTGGTCTCTTCGTCCGCCTCCCTCATCTCGTCCTTCCCCAGCTGCCCTCCCAGGCATGGCCAGGCTGCAGAAGCGGGACTGTGGCACCCCAGAGCCAGACCGTGTCACCTCCTGCCACCACAGGTGCTAAGCAGCCTTTGAAAGGTGCCAGGTGACCACCAAAGTCTCTGGGCTCAGCAAAGGGATGGCACTTGGACACCCCTGTGCCATCAGCGTGGAGCAGACACCAACCCCTGCGCTGCTGGATGGAGCCGACTTCTCCAGAACTCCCTCTGCACCCTCCAGAGCTGCCCTGGAATGCAGATGACACCACGGTCCCCTTGCAGCGGCACGGGAGCCACCGGGAGCCACCTGATGCAGTGGGGATGGAATGTGGGTCCAGGAGCTGGAGCTGGAGCAGGCTCCGAGCAGGGACCGAGTGTCGGAGCGGGGACCGAGTGTCAGAGCGGGGACAGTGTCAGAGCAGGGCCGGGAGCCCCGGCTCCTCTATCAGGGTGGGCCGCGGGCGGGTGCCGCAGCAATAACGCGGCTGTTTGTCCCGAGCACACACACAGCCCCGTAAACGGCGATTATGACAGCAGCTGGGAGATGTGGGAGCCGGGGGGGTAATAAAGAGAATAAAGAGGAGCGGCCCCGCTTGCCCTGGGGCTGCACGGGAGGTGGGTAGGTCTGGCTGGGATAAGGAGGTGTCGGAGGGGATTCCGGTGGTCTGGGCTCTGGAGCCATCCCAGCAGTTCGGGAGCTCTGGACACTCTCCCAGGTAAATCAGCACAGGGACGTTGCACCATCAAAAGCACCATGCTCTCCGTGCACACCTGTGGGCTCCTGCGCTTGTGCTCCCTGACCTTCTGGGTAATTTTGGGCTCTCTTGGAGAGACCTTCTCCCCTCCCAGGACCCCTCCAAAGCGTGGGGACAATGCATTAAAGGTACTTCAACCATTTCAACCATTTCCAGTCTCCTCGGGCTGCTAAAAAGCCTCAGAGTGCCCACCCTGCAGCCTGGGACTGAGGATTCATCCCATCCCATCGTCACCCTGTGGCACAGACACGGGGTGCAGGATGCAGCCTCCCAGAGGGACTCTAGCTCTGCTCAGGGGCCACCACTGTTCCAAAAGTTGTGCAGGAGCTGGAGCAGAGGAAGCTCCACCACTGTAGGGGACCAGGAAACACAGCTGCGTGTGGGGACAGGTCGGGCTCCATGCTCTCTGTGGTTTGTGCAGTGACATCAAGGGCCTTCAATAGTTTTATTATATGTGACATGGCTGCTTATCTATTATTCTTGTGATGCAGCCAGAGATTAGCTGCAGGCAGGTGGGTAGAGATTCCTCCAGGCTGATTAATGAGTCGTTTCTCCATCTCTCCCCTCCGGCCGCGTTCCCAAGCATTGAAGTTTCAGCAGTGGCAAAAGACACCGGAATCGGAGCTGATGGGTTGACACGGAGGACAAGGAAAAAGTGCTGAAAACTGCGCACACGGGGCAGAAAAGCCAGACTTCATTTCCCTCTTTTGTTGTTACTCAGGTGTTGCAATCTCCCCTTTTCCTGGTTTGCATGTGCAAGCAGATCTGCGCGGAGCTGTGATTGCGAAAGGTGTCGGGGAGAGCCCGGCACGGCCGGAGCCCGGCGTGGCCAAAGCCCAGCACAGCTGGAGCCCATAGAAACTGGTGACACTGGGTGGCTCCAGCCCCCGAGCCCTCTGGGAGGGAAGCAGAGGTCTCATTTTGGGGCCTTTCACCCAGTTTTGCAGCGCTGTGCTGCACTGCCCAGCTCTCCCTGAGCCCAGGAAAGCAAATGTTTTTCCCTTTAATCTCTTTCCATTATCGAGATCCCGCTTCTACCGATAAGCAAAGCAGGTAAAGTTCTTTCAGACCGAGGTGTGAGTTTGGCAACAGGTTCCCAGACAGCCCAGGATGACCCGGTCTGGGATGCTCTGGATCTGGGACTGGGAACTCCCCACTGCTTGGTGACACCTGACGCTGTCCAGTGTCCCCAGTCGTGCTCTCTTCCGCTTTGCTTCTGACTCCTTCTGGTGCTCTGGTCTGGTGTTTGCTCTGGAGAAAAGTTGTAAAGAAACCAAATAAACACGGGTGACCTGGAGGTGGTGTCACAGCAGATCCAGCTTGCACAGCCAGTGCAAACCAAACCCTGCTCACCAGACATCCCCCGAGCCACAGCCCGGCCGTGGGGCAGAAGCGGCCACAGGAAGGGCGGGATGGCCGTGGTGCTTTCCCAGCGCGGCTGGGGCCAGGCTGGTGTCGAGTTTACACGTGACTCCTCTCTGCATCTTCAGTTTCCACAGTCGAGACACTCGTGTTTCTGTGCTCTGGGGAAGGGATCCGTGCTCAGAGGGCCGTGGCCCCAGGGCTGTGCTGGCTGCTCCTGCTGCAGGTGCCCTCCGGAGATCCTGAGGTGTGACACAGGAGCAGCTTTGGGTGCCTGTTGGCCTTGCCCGAAGCAGTGGATACTCTGAGTGGGCTGAGAGCTCTGCTGTGGCTGCCAGGAGCACTGGGAGGGCACTGAGTGGCCTGGACGCCCCTCCTGGCTGTGCCACATCCCAGTCAAACATGCCCAACCCCTGGCGAATCCCAGGCAGGGGGTGGTGGCTTCCCAACACAGCTGCTTGTCCTGGGGTCCCCCCACAGCCACTGCCACGTGTCCCAGGCCCAGCCAAATGTTTACCAAAACAGGGGTAAAGAACTCCCCTGGGACACGGGAGCCCTGATCCAGGGGGAGCTTTCCCCACGATAAGATAACATTGAGGCATTTCAAAGGGAGGCAGAAACTCCTGGCGCTGCCGATAGCAGCGAAGCCCTTTCCCAGTGCTCGCTCCGGGGTCTCCTTCCTCCACGGTTTCCATTTCCTCACAGCAAACATTTCTGATGGATGCTTATCAGCCGTGCCTGCCCCGGGTCAGGGCAGCGAGGGATGCCAGCCCTGCCACTGCTGTGTGGGCTGGGGGTGGGCCACGTGCCTGCGGGGACGTGGTGACGTGGGGCCAACCCGTGGGTGTTTGTGGTGGGGTTTGCTCTGACGTGGGTTTTTAGGGCACGGGGGAGTTCGGTTTTGGCAGCGCTACGTGCGCAGGAGAACTGCCTGAACTGCCCTGCCTGCTTCATGTGCTAAAAAAAAGACAATAAATACCAGCTCGGTGTCTGTCTCGCTCAGAACTGCTTTTTCCTGCTCATGCCGGTGGGGACAACCCGGGCCTGGAGTGCAGCACATTCTGGCTGTGCCCCCGTGCCCCATCCTGCAGCCACAGACCCCTGGGCAGGGGACAGTGCTGTGTCCCTGAGGTGGGAGAGTTTGGGGGCTGTCAGGGGCTCCCTTCACCCCCAACAGTGCACCCTCACTCCCAGGCTCCACCCCTGGAGCATTTGGGCAGCGGATGGTTCCGGGGTTCGGGTCAGGGATGCTCCCGGGGTATCCCTCAGGGATGCTCCTGGTCCCAGCACGGCCCAGCCTGCTCTGGGAGTGATGTCATGCCATGGCCACTCACACATCTGGCTGCAGGTCTCTGTGCTGCAGGTCTGGCTCCAGGAGGAGCCAGGTGTCTGTCCCTGTCGCTGTCGCTGTCCCTGTCCCCGTCCCTGTCCCTGCCTCATCCCATGTGAGGCTGGGAAGGGGTTAACGGTGCCCGGGTTTGCCCCACTCCTCTCCCAATGCCTGTTGTGGTCTGAGCCCGCCCTGGACGCACCTGCCAAGGGTTAACCCGGCCCGGGCTGTTCAAACACCTCGGCTGAGGTAAGCACTGCTTGTTTGTTCATGTAAATAAGGAAGGAATTGGATATAATGGGCAAAGGAGGCTCTGGCTGAGCCCTGACACTCACTGCCGGCGTTCCCCTCGCACAGCCACCGCTGGCTTCGTCCCTTTGCTGTCCCCGGAGCCACGCGGGGTGTCCCGTTCCCATCCGTGTCCCCACCCCACCGGTGCCCAGCGGGGGCCGATGCGCCTCAGCCCGGCCGTGCTGCCGCGGAGCCGGCGCTGAGCGGGGCGCGGTGCTGCCGGCCGCGCTCCCCGCCGGGGCTGCGACACCTCACCTGGGGCCATGTCCCCCGCAGACATCGCGCCGAGTGCCACCGGGACGGCTCTTCCCACCCTGCGCTGGCATCCATGTGGATTCTGAGCTCGCACACCCTCCAGGTAAGGCGTCCCCGCTGCCACGACCCCTGGCTCCCGGTGCTCCCCAGCACCCACCCAGTCCACCTTCCGTCCCTCCAGGGGCTCCTGCTCTTGGCACCAGTTTGGGGTGGACACGGTGCTTTCCCACGTCTGAATCCCATCCCACAGGTCCTTGCACCTTGAGGTGTTGGAAGGGCTAAACAGGGACAGGTTGTCCCTCGGTGCGAGGTTCCGGCATTTCTCTGGATGGTGTCACCCAAAATGAAATGGGATTTGCTATTTCTATGTCTTTGCAACCTCCTCCCGCTCAAGCAAGGAGGGTGGGATGGAGCCAGGACTCCTGGGGCTGGCTGCTCCTGAGCTCACCTGGTAACAGCTGGGACACCAGGGACCCACCAGCCCCTGTGCCAGGCTGGGGACAATCAGCTTTGGGGCACTGTGTGATACATTAGCAGCAGGGACCCTTTATGGAGCATCCTGGGTGGCCGTTGAGGAGATGCCAGCTCTGGGGTGTCTCTGTGAAGCTGAACCCCTTTTCCAGACCTGCACTGTCTCAGCTGCTTTCCTGCCGGGATGTTTTTTTTTTTGTCAGCCCTAAAGTCACTTTGGCTGTGGGTTTGGTTTTTGTGGTTCTGCTCGGTTAGTGAAACACAAACACTGTGAGGGTGCCAAATCCCCACAATACCGGTGTTCTCTGGGGCTGGGAGCACGGGGGGGAAGGTGCTGCTATAAATAGGGGCTCCCTGGCCCCAAATGGGGAACACCAAGCTCTGCTGCTCACCGGGGGGACACCGAGCACCAGGCTCTGCTCAGGTCACTGACGGGTTGTGCCTGTCCCCTGGCACTGCTGTTTGCCTCCCTGCGCTGATGGAGAGGGCAGCCTGACCTAGGGCGTGGGGACTCGTGGGGACACCTGGTCCCCGTGCCAGCAGCTATGCAGGTAATGACAGGAGGAGCTGGGGCACCCCGATGGTGTTGGAGGAGGCTGGTGGGGAGCCGAGGGTCCAGGGCCCCCAGGGAGGGCTGCATCCCCTGGGGGTACATCAGCGTGAGCCCAGGGCTTACCCTGTCCCCAACCCTGTCACCATGCAGATACCAGAACCAGACCCCCAGACTGTCACCTCCCCAGCCCTCTGCTCTGCCACCTCCCCAGCCTCCCAGCGCCGTCCCCAGTCCCTGCCCTGGCTCTGGGGAGGTTTTGGCCAATCCTCCTTCCTCCACCCAGAGATAAGAAGGGTGCGTGGCACAGGGTTTGGCAGCAGGACGTGGCACAGCTGTCACTCTGGGGCTTGCAGGGTGCATGGGACATTGCTGGCAGGATCTCAAATTGTCAGCAGCCTCTGAACACCCACCTGGGTGCCTGCTGCAGCTCTGGCTTGTGCAGGGACCTCCGGTCTCATTTCCTGCTTAATCCAGGCTGGTCTGGGCAGTCTGGGATAGCTCTGAGTCCCACACATCCCCAGTTCCTCCTGGGACAGCACAGCACATTCCTGTCCCCAGCCTGAGGCTGGAGGTGACCCTGGAGCCCGGCCCTGGCCCCCCACCCCGGCTGCTGGGAAGGGTTTCGGAAGTGCCCGGGGGCTTGGGAGACATCCCGGGCGCTGTGGGCAGCTCCCCTCCCTCCCTCCCGGTCCCACGGGGCTTCCCGAGCGGCGCTCCGGCACAACCTGTTCCACCGCAGATTTGATTTTAATTAACGGACCCATTGTTCGTGGGTGAGGGGTGGGTAAATTTATTTTTTCTTTCTTTTTTTTTTTCTTTTTTCTTACACTCTCAAGGGCTGATCCCAGCGTTCCACCCTCGCTGGTGCCCGTGTCCCACCCTGAACCGTGGTGGGTTGCACTTTCCAAGAGAGCTCGGGGTGGCACGGGGGTCCTTGGCCCCATCGTTTTCCCCCTCAGCTGCAGGGTCTGTGTGGGGCTGGGTCCTGTGGAACTGAGCCGTGACCCAGCACCACCCACAGCCCCGGGCTCCTGCTGGCTCCGTGCCCTGAGAAGTGCAGGAGCCCCACCCCAGTCCCATCACCCCATTCCCGTCCCACCGCCCCATCTCAGCCCCGTGGAGCCAGAACTGCCCGTGCAGCAGCAGCCAGGGAGCGCCTGCCAAGGCTGATGCAATGACCAGCTCAGCCTGACTCAGCTGGGGCAGGGAAGGGGAAGGGTTTGGGTGCCATGTGGGCCAGTGCACCTGCGGCTGCCCCTGCAGATCTCCTTTTCCAGGGAAATGAAAAAAGGGGTAGGGAAAGGGGGAAAAGGCCACCTCAAGTGGCTTCTCAGTGCAAACAGGTCCCACCCAGCCCGGCCGCCCGCGTGCCAGAGCGGGAGAAAGTCAAACAGCGGCCCCCGCCCTGAGAGTACAGTGCCCTTGGTGGAGCACAGCTCAGGCTTTTGGGGACACTTCCCCAGGGATTGGGTCCCCCTGGTCCCAGCTGGGAGGAGGGGAACAGGATGAGGGTGAAGATGGGGTTGGGGCTGTCCATCCTGTGGCATTCCCGAGGATCTTTCGCAGCCCTGCTCCTCCATGTGTGAGGATGAACCATGACCTCAGAACATCCCAGAGGCCTTGGGAACGAGGGGCCTGTCCCCTCCCCAGAGATCCCCATGGATCTGTGCAGCAGCAGGAGCTGCACAAGCTGTTGCCACTTCCCTTTTGTGCCAGGAGCAGCGTGAGGCTGGATTTAGGGCTGATCTCCTAAAGCTCTTCTTTTAATCCTGAGCAAATCAAGGAGAGGTTTGGAAGCAGGCACCATCTCTCAGGGAGACTGTTTGGATGGTGGAGGCTGTCCCAGACCAGGAGAGGGTTTGGGTAGCCTCTTCTCCCTCCTCCTCTTTACTGCGGTGCCACCAAAACCACCCAGGAACACTACCCACGTCCCTGGGGAGGGACATGGGCTCCATCTCCTGAACTCACAGTCCCTCCCAGGTCCCCATGGACTGCCATGGTGCTGTTTACGTGTCCCTGGCTCTTCCACAGGTTTTTCTGAGCTCTTTGGGCTATTCCAAGGATGAAGTGATGAGCTTCCCCCAGGTGCAGGCAATGCAGATCTTCAAAACCCATATTCCTGGGAGCACTGAATCCTCAGGAGCTGCATTAACTCCCCCCTGAGCATGGGACACGGGGCTGGGTCCCCAGTGTCCCTCCTTCTCTGACCACCCCCGTGCTTGTGGCTATGCTCTGCCTGGAGGAACCCTGTGGGATCTTTTCCTCTCATGTCTTTTAAACCTTTTTTCCCCCAGCTGGGGTTTGGAGCAAAAGGGCACCGCCTTTCCCTGGCCACTGCCCCCTGTTCCCCTTCAGGGCCGCCTGTTGTCCTGAGGGGTTTCAAGCTTTGCATGCTCCTTTCCCAGTGCCAGCCCCATTGCTAAAGCTCCTTTTTCTGCTCTTAAACCACCAGTTTGGGATGGTTCTTCTTCTTCTTCTTGTAAAATGCAATGCTGAAGGTGGAGGAGCTGGGCAGTGCCCTGGCCATGCCCTTCAGCAGCTCTTCCCTGGCAGGGGCTTCCCCTTCCCAAAGTCTCAGGATGGTTTTTGGGGAGGTTTCTCCATGGATGGAGCCGTTCCCTGGTGTTGCCATGGAAATTCAACAGGTTCATCCTCTTCTCCATGGCCTCCAGGACTCCCTGCATGCAGAGACACATGGGGGACAGGCTGATTTTGGGTAGTTTTTCTTGCAAGAGAGTGAAGGTAATTGCAATTATCCTGTCTTGCAAGGAAAGTTCTCGTGTGGGGTTGGCAACAGCGACGAAGGGCCGGGTGCTGTGGTGCTGGGCCTGGTCACTCCTGGGAGATTTGAGTCTGGGGGCTGTTGTGCCTCAGGTGGAAGCAGCAGAGGATGTTTTCCATGCTCAGAAATGTGTCCCCAGGGCTGTCCTGTACAGGTGCTGGGGAGCCCCCCCAGTCCCCCCCACTCCTCCTGCCGAGGCCTCAGCTCCACCTGGGACTGAGCTGCTGCCAGCCTGGGGTGTAACCCCTGTGGAGACCCCAAACACCCAGACCCTGAGCAGGGGTCAGGTCCTGCTCATCCCCTGAGCTCCTTCTCCCTTCTGGCTGCTGCTGCTGTTGGTCCTCCCAAACAGGGGACAGCCCCCCCAGCCATGGCTGACCCCACACTCATCCGCAGGCTCCGGGGCACAGTGTGGCTCTTTGGAGGGTTTTTCCCCTCTAACAGGCTTAGTTCCTGCCTTTGTGCCTGGCTGCTGGGCGGGAAGGCAGGAGCGGTGCCGGGCTGAGCTCTGCTCCTCTCTCCTCCCCGGGCAGGTTTGGAGCCGGCGCTGAGCAGAGGGATGGGCAGTGCCAGCCCCGGGCTGACCACTCTGCCCCCCGGCCGCCTCGCCTGGCCGGACCCCGCTCTGCTGCCACCCCCACGGGACCCCGACCCCCGCAGCTGGGGCTGCCCGGAGAGCCCCAGCCCCCCCAGCACCCCCGAGCAGCCCCTGCCAGCCTTCTGCCTGCACTACTTCGACATGCTCTACCCCGAGGACACGGCCTGGGCCACCAAGGGCGCCGGGGAAGCGTCCCACAGCAGCCAGGGAGGGCGGCAGGAGGCGCGGAAAGAGCCCGAGCAATGTCCCATCATCGACAGCCAGGGCCTGGGGCTGGGGCCCGAGGGGGACCTGCAGGACAGCCTGCACCTGGAGGAGCACTCGCTGGAGCAGGTGCAGAGCATGGTGGTGGGCGAGGTGCTGAAGGACATCGAGACAGCCTGCAAGCTCCTCAACATCGCCGCAGGTGCGTGCCCCCAGTGCTCCCGTGGTGCGGCCAGGGAGGGATGTGCTGGCGTGGCAGCCAAAGCCACGCTGCATTTGAGGGGCTGCAGCCCTGTGTGAGGGTCTGGGGGAGCGTGACTGTTCCCCCACGGGAGGAGGGGGTGATTCCAGGGGGCTGCAGGCCTGTGTGAGGGTCTGGGGGAGCGTGGCTGTTCCCCCACGGGAGGAGGGGGTGATTCCAGGGGGCTGCAGGCCTGTGTGAGGGTCTGGGGGAGAGTGGCTGCTCTCTGTGCAAGGAAGAGATATTTCCTGAGGGGCTGCAGCCGTGTATGGAGATCTGGGGGAGAGCAGCTGCTCCACAGCTGTACGAAGGGATTGTTCCTGGGGGGCTGCAGCCCTGTGTGAGGGTCTGGGGGAGAGCAGATGGGAGGAGGGGACGGCTCCTGGCCACACTCACCCCCCTCGCCCCCAGACCCCACGGACTGGAGCCCCGGGAATGTGCAGAAATGGATCCTGTGGACGGAGCACCAGTACCGGCTGCCGCAGATCGGGAAGTCCTTCCAGGAGCTGTCGGGAAAGGACCTGTGTGCCATGTCCGAGGAGCAGTTCTGCCAGCGCTCGCCCGCCTGCGGCGACATCCTGCACGCCCACCTCGACATCTGGAAGTCTGGTGGGTGCCAGGGAGCAGGAGGGAGCTGGGGAGGGTGGGCGATGCTGTCAGCAGGAGATGCCCCCCTGATGCCCCGCTCCTCCCTTCCAGCCGCCTGGATGAAGGAGAAGGCTGCCCCTGGAGATGTGAGATACTGCGGTGAGTTCCGTGTGGGCTCAGCTCCGCTGGCCCCACTCGTGCTTCGGGCAGGTCCGGAGGACTTGAGGGGTCCCTCCCCGTTTAATTGGAATTATCCGGAGCGCTGGAGCAGCTGCTGCTGCGGGATCTGTGCGGTTACACCCTCTCTGCCCCAGAGCAGCCCCACGGCTCTTTGCAAAATCCTGCCAAGGGGAAATGGCTCGAACCCCTCACTGGCCCTGTCCCACACCCCCTGCACCTCTGCGGGCTGCACAAGGGCAGGACTGAGCTGTCCTCCCTGCTCCAAGAAGGGAGCAGAAAGCAAAGCTTGCAGACCCAGTGCCTAAGCTGAGCCCCGGGGACCCTCTGGCATCGGGCGGGGTTCCCTGAGGACTCTGAAACTCCCTGGGATGGGGCACAGCAGCGAGGTCTGTCCCTTCCCTCCTCTCACCCGTCCCTTCCCGTGGCAGGAGGAGACACCAGCTGGGCCGACAGCGAGGTGGACTCGTCCTGCGCCGGCCAGCCCATCCACCTCTGGCAGTTCCTCAAGGAGTTGCTGCTGAAACCGCACAACTACGGGCGCTTCATCCGCTGGCTCAACAAGGACAAAGGTGGGCAGGGATGCTCCAGAGGCCCCGGGGCGGGCGCTGGGGGGCTGAGGTGGGCCAGAAGATGCTGTAACCCTCCGTGCCCCGCTCCCCTGCCAGGCATCTTCAAGATCGAGGACTCGGCGCAGGTGGCCCGGCTGTGGGGCATCCGCAAGAACCGCCCGGCCATGAACTACGACAAGCTGAGCCGCTCCATCCGGCAGTACTACAAGAAAGGAATCATCCGCAAGCCCGACATCTCCCAGCGCCTCGTCTACCAGTTCGTCCACCCGGTCTGAGCGGCGGCGGGACCGGCTGAGCGCCGGGAGGGGCGGGGGAGCTTCGCTGCCTCCCTCTGCCCCAGCCACAGAGACCCTCTGCCAGCAGCAAGGACCTCGGCTGTGGGGCGAGGCTTCCCCTGCCAGGACCTGCTGGCAACGGACACAGGGACCCCCTCACCTCCAGCAGGCCCTGCAAGGAGTGTGCAGAGCCCTCGCCTCCCGTGGGAAGGGTGGGCACAGTGCCTGGGCTTGTCCCCCCTCCTCTCTTCCCTCCCGGGTTCTGGCTGTAGGTGGTTTTACCCCAGCCATTGTTCAGGGAGGAAAAAGCCTGGGGCATGAGCTGAGACAATGGCACCCGCAGGGACAGGGACATCCACTGCTGCTCATGGTGGGGTCCTGTCCCAATCCCTGTGGGAGCAGCCTGGCACCAACCGAGGGTGCTGTCTGCCATGGGAGCTGTGCCCCCGGCGACCTTGGGCACCCGCTTGGGACAGGTGCATCCCCCCTTTGGTTTTCACTCCAGGACATGCTCAGCTTCTCCCCTTCACAGGGATTCGGGGCTGCAAATGGGAGGTCTGGAAAGGGAGCAGCTGTAAATGTGGGTGTGGGGCTGTGCACAGTGGGGGTCCCCCAAGCTGGGTCCCCCATCCGTGTGCACAAGACCACCAGAGTAGTCCTAAGACCCCAGGTTCTGTGCCCTGGCACAAAGCTCTTCCCTTGATTCAGGTTTTACTTGGACTGCCTGATTCCGGAGTTTGGGGAAATGGAGATGGCAGCTTTGCCATTTCCCTCTGGCCAATAAACCCAGAGTGTGATCTGCTGAGGCTGGACTGGGGCAGAGAGCTGGGGATTGCTTCACCTGCTCATTGCACCAGAGTCAGAGTTACCTGGCAATGTTGATCTTTTATATTATAGGTTTTTTTGTTTATTTGCGTTTCGGTTTTGGCTGGTGATGAGTTGTGGTTGAGGTTCAAATGCCGAGGGGTGGCCCGGGCTTCCAGGGATGTTCTGTGGGAGCTTAAAAGGAAAAACACCTGGTTCTTGGTCTTTTGATTTTTTTCTCTTTTCCCTTAAAAAATCTGCCAGTGCCAGCTACTGCCTTTCCCTTCTGTTCTTGCTCCGTGCTGCTCCCAGAGCAGCAGATCCGGACAGCCCTGCTCACATCCTGGCAGGAGGGATGGAGGGCAGTGAGGAGCAGGGGAAGGAGGAAAACTGCCTTGGCCTTTGGAAAAGGGGGTGGAAAAACGAAAAAATGGGGTGAAAGAAAAAAAAGCACTGTGTTTTGTGATCTGCTGTGTGTGGCTGACGCAGCCAGTGCAGGGACACTGTGAGGATGGACCGGCCGTGCCCCAGATCCTGTGTCCCACTCACAGGTCCTCTGGCAGGGCAAGGAAGGGCAGGAGGTGACATCAACCTGCCGTGCCAGGGCTTTCACAGGCTCAGGAGAGCGCTGGGTCAGGGCTGGTGCTTGGAATGGCCCCAAAACCTGCATAATTCGAGCCCCTCCGTGGGTTTCCAAGGCTTCATCTGGCAGTGGCACGGGAGTCCCCAAAGGCAGTGGCTGTTCCCCTTGTCCCCCCAGCCCCCAGCAATGCATCTGAACCCCCCATCCTGCTGCTACCCAAAACCTTGGGGTGGGGGTGTCATACCTGGGGGTGCCGTGGGGGTCCAAAGCCACCCCAGCCGCCCCCCCGAGGGTGAGACAGACGCACAGCAAAGGAGACCCCAGAGCCAAGGACGCTGACAGAGCTCGGTTATTTTCTCTTGCTGCTTTTTGTTGTTGTATCCACGGAAATACAATCACGAGAGATATATATATTATATATATACTTCTTAAATTACACAATCAATGTACAAAAACCAGGGTGCATTGCTGAGACAGGTGGTTGGTTGGGTCTTTTCTGACTTTGTGGTTTTTTTTCCGGTACCTGGCAGGGGCCGGATGGCTCCCGCCCACCGTGCCCAGCACACGGTGCTTCCCCTGCATCCACGAGAACACTGGATCCCTGGGGCCAAAAAATTCACGAACCAACGGAGGGGGCAGGATAGGAGCAGGAGGAGCGTGCGGGAAGCCGATGGCATTGATGCTGCTAAGGGTGATGGTATGGAAAGAAATGAGAGATGATCCATAGGGAAGAGCTCGGGATGGCAAACACATCCGAGGCAGGGGGTAGGTGTGGCCGTGCTGGGTGGCAGCAGCCGCGGGAGCTGCGGAATGGGGGCAGAGCCCAGGGGAGGAGGGGGAGAGCTCCGTGGGGACAAGCAAAGGGCAAAGCCTGCGGCCACTCCCCCGCCTTGGCGTGTCTTGTTTTCGGCCATCTTTGCCAGGCAGCTGCTCTACCTGGGCTGGGTATCCTGAGCTCTCCTCCTCCGGCTGCAGCTCCTGCCGGCACCCTGCAAGGCTGGGCCATGCTCATCCCCCGTCCCTGCTCTGCTCCAGCCTCTCTTCGGGAAGGGGTGGATGGGGACCGTGCCCAGCAGTGCCCAAGGCAGTCCTCGCTATCCCAGGCTGGGCATGAAGGTGCTTCCAGCAGCCCCGGGCCCTGCTGGGTCCTGCTCCGGATTTTAGGGCCGTCTCACCTGGATCTGGTGTGCGTTGGATACCTGCCCACCCTCAGGGTGATGCTGCTCCCTGCAGCACAGACCGGGCATCGGCTCGGGAGCCTCCGCCCGCTCCAGGTGCGCTGACAGCCCAGCCGGGAGGAGGAGGAAGCTGAGGAGATGCCAGCAAGCTCCATGGCGGGGCTGGTCCCACCTCACCTGGGCATCTCAAGGATGGCCGTGGGGCTGAAGGGGGCATTCACCCCCTCCCTCGGGGTGGGAGGATGAACTGGGGAGAATATGGAAACACCAAAAAAATAACCAACGGAGTCAGACTCCAATCCCTCTTGGTTTTCTGGGATGAATTTGGTTGGTCCCAGGAGCTTCGGCGCCGTGCGTTTTGGAACAGTTCCAGCCAATCAGAAGGCGGCTCATGATTTCAGTATCTTTAAAAACCAACCAATCAGAAGCTCTCACTGGTTGGGCTTTAAGATCTTGAGGTATCGGCTTTTCGCTCAGAAAAAAAAAATTTCAACTAACGTAGACGAACGAACAACGTCATCTTCCGCTTCACGTTATCTTAGAAGAAAGCGACTATGCAAAATACTCTTCGGAGACAACTCTTAAAAAAATAAAAGCTTGGTCGGAAAATATGTCTGAATCTCTAAGGGTGAGGAGTGAAGGACCAGACGGCAGAATGGCTGGTTGGCTGGTGGAGAGATGGAGACAACGGAGGGTGGATTTATCTGCTGACGGTGACGAGGAGCACACCACAAGACTTAGATTGCCTCCACGTAGTTGGCGGGGTACAGCCCCAGCTGCCCGTTGTCCAAGCGCCCTTTGCACCACCCCTGCTCATCTTCCTCACCGAGTTTGGTTAGTTCATCACCTGGAGAGGAAGGTGGAAGGGAAGAGCTCATTGCAGGTGCTGGAAATTCTCCCACCCCCTTTTTCTCCCTGGGATGGAGCTGCTGGGGGTTTGCAGGATTCATCCTGAGCACACCAGTTTGTAGGATAGAAAGGCAAGGGGTTACCCATGTGCCCTCACATGCCCTGTCCCACCACTGCTCCTGTCCCTTCTGCATTGGGGCTCAGCTTCTGCCTTCCCCTTTCTGACCGTTCAACTCTGTGAAGGGCTGGACCAACTCAGAAATTATTTGAGGGATTTCACACCCACATCTCCAGCAGACAAGCCCCATCCTACCTGGCACTGGCAAGGCACCGTACCTGCTTTGAAGCTGAGCTCATCCTGCTCCTGCCCATCGTAGTCGTACAGAGCCCGCACCCTCACACCCTTCCCCGCCGACTCCTCGTCGAAGGGGTTGGCGCCGCCGTTGGCCTCGCTGGTGTTGAAGGAGTTGCTGCCCTCGTCATCGGACCACTCGGCGCTGTAGGTCTGCCCGCGGTCGTGGCTGCTCACGCTGGGAGGGGAGGACAGGGAGGGGTGGCTGTCACCGAGGACATCCCGCATCCCCAAATGCTTGCACAGGCAAAGGCTGTGCCTCTCATGGCACGTCCCGTTCCTGCCGGCCCTCACCTCCCGCGCTCGCCCGCCTGAGCCCCCGTGTCGCCCGCGCTACTGGCGTTGGTCAGGGCCACCCCCTCGCCCTTCTTCTGCTTCTCCTTCCGCGTTATCGTGTGCGTCAGGTCCGGGTTCCACTCCTGCAAGCACAGAGTGACCAACCCCTGAGTGTCTGGCTGCCCCACAGGGCTGACAGTACCCAGCCAGGGCTCCCAGCCTCACCTCAAACTGGGGCCAGTTCATGGGCATCCCAGGGCCACTGGTGCTGCGGAACCACCGGAGGTCCTCCTGTGCGTCCGACATGCGGATGGTCTGCTCCAGCTCCCGGTACACATTGGCGTAGCTGAGGGGAGAGACGTGGTTGGGGGGCTGTGGGTCAGGGTGGATCCCTGGGGACAGTGTGGGACAGGCACGTGCCCAGGCTGTGTCACCTGGGGCCAGGTTGTGTGTCCTCCAAGGCACCAGGGGGCACCAGGCTCCTGGACAGCCTCCTGCCACTCTGGTACCTCTTGGTGACCATCGTGTTGGCCAGGACTCACTGCCCCTACCTGCTGCTCTCGGCCAGGTTCAGGTGCCTCTTGATGTCCAGGAGCATTTCCTTGAGAAAGTTGAGCCTCTTCTCCTCAAACTGCTGGCACTGCTCGAAGACCTGCTCCATGCTCTCGATGTACTGCGGGGTGCACTTGTTCAGCTCGTCCAGCACCTTCTCGTACTTCTCCTGAGTCTGCAAAAACACAGGAGGGACCCTGGTTGTACCTCGAGCCCCTCAGAGGCTGTTTCTGGGTGCTGAGAGGTCTGGTTTGGGGGTCACCAAAGCTGGGGAGCCCAAACTGAGCCAGGAGCCTCAGTGGGTGGAATCAGGCCCCGTAAGTGGGGTAAGTCTCTGCCCAGCTCACTCCCCTGAGCGCTGCCTGCAAGTCCTCATCATTTTCCAGGAGCACTGGGATGGGAAAATGGGAACTGATGGTGGAGAAAGCCATGTGGTGGCCATCTCCACTGGTTTCCCTTGCCCTATGCCCCATGTGTCCAGCACAGGGCAGTGCCTCGCACCTTTTGCACATCTTGCTTGCACTTTTCCACTTTGTCCTGGAGCTTCTTCTGCTGCTCAGGAGTGTTGGACTGATCTGCCTTGCTGTTGGCTTCGCGGGTCATGGCCAGCTTCTCCTCCTTGCATGCCAGGTGATAGGCTTTCTTGGCTGTCTCCAGCTGTGAGGGGGACAGGGAAAGGACATCAGAGTAGCGGCCACAGCCCCCTGCCAACCCCTCCGCCTGTGAGGAGCTGCCACGTGTCTCTCCCAGCCTGGACTGGGCACACACAGTTGGACCTGGGGACACAGGGATGCCCCAGGACATCCTGTGCTTCTCTCACCTCCTTGAGCTTCTTGGCCCAGGGTTTCTGGGCTTTCCGGAAGCCATCCTCAGCCTCCTTGGCCTCCTTGAAGCCCCCCATGATCTGCTTGTGGTAGGCGTCCTTCTGCCAGTTCTTGACCTTCTCGAAGTCGTCGTTCAGGAGGCTGTTCTTCACCTCCTGGTGCAGCTCGCTCACCTTGTCTGCCTCCGTCATGATCGCGGCCCACGCCTTTTCCAGGCTGCCATACTGGGGACCTGGGGGCCGAGGGGACAGCTGGGGGTCACCCACTGCCCTCACCCCCTGAATTTCTGCCAGGTGAGGCTGTGATGGCACACAGGGACCCAGATGTCCTGGGGAACACCTCCCCCCAGGGAAGCCATGGTACCTTTCTCGATGAGCTGCCTCCACCGCTTGGACCAGTCGGTGAGCTGCTGGGCATAGGACTTCTCGATCTTGGCCCGCTCGTGCACGCAGTTCATGAGGTCATTGCAGAGCCGGTGTCCATCATCGATCCTCTTCACCGTGCGCTTGTAGTTCCCCACCTGGGATGGGCACGGGGACAGGCAGGTGGGGGGGCTGTGACCACCCTGCCTGGCTCAGCCCCAGCTGGCCTGGGGTGGCTACAGGGGAAGAACCTGACAATTTGGGGGTGCAGAGATGGAGCTTTGGGTTTGGGCTGCTCAAGCCCAACTCCCTCCAACCTCTCTGTCACTCAGGGACAACCAAGATTGAGACCTTGGGCAGAGCCAGCTCAGATACAGAGCCACCACAGCAGGGATGCTCTCAGGCAGAGAAGGGAGGGCAGGGGACACCCCAGGGCACAGTGACATGGCAGTGGGGTCTGTGGGAGAAGAGGATGGCCAGGACCAGGACTCACCTCCCAGAAGCTGTCGGTTGTTTCCTCGGCAGCTGATGCCGACTCGTCGTAGGAACCCGACATGGCTCCCGGCGCTGCCTCGGGGGTCAGAGCAGGCGCTGGGGGTTTCCTGGGCAAACACCAGCCTCATGCACTGAGGAGACAGAAGAGGGGAGTCACGGGGGCTGCAGGGGACTCCCATTCCTCCTGCCAACAGTTCTGTGGGACAAGCATCCAGGTACAGTGGACATGCATGGGCACAGCGCCCACTCCAGCTCTGGACCCACAGACCCCTGCAGTGCCCATCACCCACTTGGTGCCATTCAAACATCCCCAGAGCCAGCAGTGCTGGGAGGGAATAGCGGGGAGCAGCACAGTGGGCGCTCACTGTGCCAGGCCTGGCTCAGCACTGGGAGCCGCTGGGCGAGGGGCCGTGGCTGGGTCAGGGGATGCGCCGCCCAAGAAATTCTCATCCTGATATTCCACCCTAATCCGTCTTGATCTTCAGAAAAACGGCATCCCCGGAGCGTCACGTGGCCCTGCTGCGAGGCTTAACCCTTTGCCGCTTTGCTGAGAGCTGGGAGGGGGCTGGTGGCTGGGGGTGGCATTGTCTTGGGGACAGAGCGAGGACTGTGGTGGCCGTTTCCAGGTGTTCTCCTCACCCTGACCTGGATTTGGACAGTGTTTCCACAGGAAAGCACTGGGGCTATCCTGCATGGCATCTGCCACCAGGATGGGGACAAGGTGGCCACGAGCAGCTCAAATTTCCTCCTGCCCTGTCCCCAAAAGGGCTGGAGAGAGGGATGTGGCCATGAACCTCACACACCATCCCTTCCTTGGGGAGGTGGAATGGGCAGAGGGAGGCCCGGCTGCCTGTGCCCTGCCCTGGAGTGGGAGGGCAGGGCTGGGGACACAGGGTCCGGTGGGAACACTGGTGAGTGCACAGCTGGCCCTGAGATGTCCCCGGTCTGGGGCAGGGCATGGCCCCGGGAGGATGGGGACCTCAAACAGTTACTGGAGCGCGCGCAGGGCTCGCTGTGCTGGAACTAACAGGGCCTGGCAGGGATTTAGTGATATAACCAGGGAGGCACCAATCCCCTCCACCCTCCCCAGACGGTTAAAAATAAACGAATGACTGTCCCTCGCTCAGCCACTGAGACGCAGATGGATGGGGGACAGCAGCGTCCCCCTGCAGCTGGCAGCATGCGGCGCACGCGCCTGCCTGGCACCCACAGCACCACCACCACTCCTACTGGCACCCACAGCACAGCCACTGTCACTGCCTGGTACCCAGGGCACCACCACCACTCCTACTGGCACCCACGGCACAGCCACTGTCCCTGCCTGCACCCACTGCATCACCACTGCCTGGCACCCACGGCATAGCCACTGTCACTGCCTGGCACCCACAGCACCACTGTGCCTGGCATTCATGGCACCGCCACTGCCTGTCACCCGTGGCATCATCACCAACACTGCCTGGCAGCCATAGCACAGCCACCGCCACTGCCTGGCAGTCATGGCACCAACATCATTCCTGTCTGGCACCCACGGCACCACCACTGCCACTGCCTGGCACCCACATCACTGCCACTGTCACTGCCTCGCACTCAACAGCACCATGACTGTCGCTGCCTGGCACCCAGAGCACCAACACTACTCCTGCCTGGCACTCACAGTATGGCCACTGTCCTTGGCACCTACAGTGCCACCACTGCTCCTGCCTGGCACCACAGCACCGCCCTCCCCACCCCAGCACCTGCAGGCTGCCCCGGCGCACCTGCAGGGGTGACAGAGCCCCTGGTGGCACAGCCCCAGGGGAGCCTGCAGGTGCTGAGTGCATCGTCCCCCTGAAAGCCGTGGGCACAGTGCAGTGCCCAGTCCTTGTGCCCCTGGGTTTTGCTGCAGACACTGCACTGGCTTGGCAAGGGCACCCTCAGGATGACATCCTCAGCGTGCCAGGGCTGGATGAGGACTGTAGGGAGGGAGCACACCCATGGCTGGGTGTACCCCAGGACGCATGGGCACCGTGCCAGCCCCAGCTGCCCCCAGCGAGCCCCTCACACCATGGGGCACTGTGGACGTGGCTGCCGCAGCTCCCTCTCCAAGCCACTACCTGGTCCGAGCCACAGCCCGGGGGTTATTTTTGGCTCTGCATCACTTCCCAGCTAACGCTGCCACCTCCTTGCCACTCTCCTGCCACGCACCCCACGCGCGACCATCCTCACACGCCCTCGCACGTGTGTGTGCCCCCACCGTGCCAGGCCACCTTGGCTGCCTGTGCCACATGTGCCAGCCCCTTGCCAGCCTCTGCCAGCCCCTGCCAGCCCCCAGCCCTGCTGGCACAGCCATCACCTCTCATCAGGGCGGCTGGCGGTGATGCCTGGCGCCTGCAGAGCCGGCGGCCGAGCCGCGGCGTGGAGAGCTGCCAGCCCCAGCCACGCGCTACTGCTTGGGTACCCTCGGCCCGGGGGGCTCTGCTTTGGCCCCTTGCTTCCATGGAGCTGCCAGGGAGAAGCCACTGAGCGTTTGGCATCAAGTGACAATGGAGTTTGTCCCAGCTCCTGCTCCACGTGCCCTTGGGCTGCTCCTGCAGAAGGGGCCCCCCTGCGCGCCTCTCCTGTCAGCCTGCTCAGCGCTGAGCACTGACATGGTTCTCCTCACCCTTCAGGCAGCTCCTGCTGCCCTGCTGCTGCAGGGGGGTCTCTGCCCTCTGGGGGGGCCAGGCGGTGGCCGTGGCCCTGCACAGGCAGGAGGCTGCTGCAATGCAGAGGCTGGTGCTGCTGACACTGCGGGTAGGGCATGGGCAGCTGCCTGCAGCCCCATGGCAGAGCCCTGGCTGGCAGAGCCCTGTCCCCAGCAAGTCCTGCTGTCCCCTGTGCCCAGGTTGCTCTCTCTAGGTGTGTTTGTTGTCCCAAACCCAGCAGCTCTCCTGCAGCCAAGCAGCAGGGATGGGGATGTCACACTCCTGCCTCTGGCCACATTGGCTGACCCTGGTGGGGACCAAGGGTAAGAGTGGCTGCAGAGCCTCTGGTGCAGGCTCTTCTGCTGCAAAGAGCCCCTGGCCAAGGCAGGATGGCGGCAGATGCACTGCAAGGAGAGAAGCAGAGCACAGAGCGAGATGGTGTCTCCACACCTGTCCCCATCCTGACCTCAGGCAGGTTCACACCAGGTGTGAGCCCCCTTGCTGGGAGGGCACTGGGTGAGTGACCATTGCTGAGAGCATCCAGAGCAGGGGGAAGCCACTCTGGGAGCTGCACTGGCCTGTGGGAATCCAAGCAACTGGGCTGGGCCTCGGGCTTTTGGCCACAGGAAAGGTCATTTGCTGTCCCTTAACACAGGACTGACTGAGGGTCCATTTCAGGGCACAGAGCCAATGCCACCATGATGCACCACTGTGGCCACATGACAACCACTCATGGCAAAGACAAATGGATTCAGCTGAGGAAGTCCAGAGGAGCCTGGCAGCAGCATCTCCCACCATATTCTGGGACTGCCCTGCTGCATCCACCATGGGTACCAGGGCCTATGTGCTGCTCCCACTGAGGCCACACACAGGGCCTGAGGTGGCTGCACATGGGAGGTGAAGTGGCCACATATCGGGGGTGAAGTGGCCACATATGGGAGGTGAAGCAGCCAAGGCACAGCAGTAGGTCCCAGGGAAAACCCATGACACTGATGTGTTACAAGAGGCTTTGCAGCTGCAGGAGCTGTGCCTGGTTTGCTGCTCAACTCTGACCCAGCTGAGTTGCTGTGGGATTCCCACCCCAGGGCTGGGGCAGGGAAATGCTCCTGGGGCTGGCAGGGGTCAGAGCTCAGGGAGCCAGGGAGCATGGAGGGGTTTGGCTGTGGCGTGGCCCCCTCCAGAACCTCCATGTGGATCCTGTGAGGAAATGGTTAAGTGGGTGCTGCTGATTCACACTGGCAGCTCTGCACCAGCAGTGCCCGGGCCTCAGGGCTGAGCAGCCTCAGCACCCATCCTGCCCCAAAAACAAGCCCAATGCCAGGCAGGTGGTGAGCCTGGGCCCTCCCAGGGTACTGTCTCCATGGGAGCAGGCTCATGTAGGGACCCTCCTGCATTCCCTGGCAAAACCCCTTTGGCTGCAACATGAGCAAGGCTGGAGCCCTTGGGCAAAGAGCCAAATCCAGAATGGTGGGTGATTCTCTGTGGAATTTCAGCCAGAGCAGCACCCTAGGGCTGCCTGGGACCTGGTGTTCCAGCAGTGCATGAGGTGGCTGCAAGGGCAGCAGGACCCTGGAGGGGGCACGTAAGTAATGGTGGGAAACTTCTGGGAGCCACTTTCCCAACAAATCCTGGGTGGAATGTGCCTATGGAAGCCTCCTTGTTTCCATCAGGGTCATCTGCATTGATGGGGGGATCTGAGGCCTGGGGACCTGCTGGACCCTGTGGGGTCAGGGCTCCCCCAAACCAGAAAGGAGGTTCAGTGATCCAGGAGCAGTACCAGGAGCCTCGAGTCCTGTGCACAGCCGGGAGGCCACCGGGGGCCAGGTGCTGCCAGGTTGCAGTAGCCAGGGGAGATGCATTTGCTCCAAGCCCTGGCAGTGATCTGCTTCACAGCTCATGTGGGCTCTGCAGAGACCTTCCCCTTCCCCCTGTGCTCCCAAAATCCTCCTGCTCAGGGCACCCATTAATCTTCTAGGGATTTTAGGAGCCTTGTGTAAAAATTTCTGGAAGCTCGCTTTGGCATTTGCAGATAACGCAAGTGTCTCTCCAGGGGAGCCTGCAGCCCAGCTCAGGGACAGCGGATGTGCCGGGAATGCGGATGGGGAATGTGGATGGGGATCCCGGGAGGGGCAGCAGCAGCATGATTGCCAACCCCCTGCATGTGCTCAGGCTGGGGAAGGGAGAGGGGGCTCAGCTTCAGCTGGGGGTCCCACTGGCTGCCCAGTTCTGCAGCTCTGTCTCATTCTGCCGCCTCGGCTCGCCGCGGTAAACAAGGCTGCTCGGACACCGAGCAGGGATTTGTGCGGTCCCGGGAGCCGCGTTTAGGCAGAAATCCAAAGATGAGGTTTGCAATTAAACCCAGAAGTGGCAAACAGGGATGGTGGAGGATACGGCGGTGCCATCCCCCCGCTTCCGCATCAGGGAGGGGGGAAGCGGAGCGTCACGCGCTGGCACGGGGGTCCCGTCCCCTGAGCCTTGGTGGGATGGACCCGGAGCTGGTGGTGACAGAAGGCAAATGGGGCTGCTGGGAGCAGGAGAGGTGGAGGGACAGTGGAATTTCAGCTGTCTGTGGTGGGGAAGCAGACTTGGAGCCAGAGGGGACAGGAAAGTGGGGAGATGGGGGGAGCAGCAAGGGAGAAGCTGGGGTGACACTGCTGAAAGGAGGGGGTTCAGCGATGGAGTAAGGTGTTTATGTGGGCAGAGGGACAGCCATGACAGGGACAGCACAAGTTCCCCCCATTAACTGCAGATGGGGAAACTGAGGCACNGCGCCTGCCCGAGCCGCCCGTTGCCATGGCAACCGGGATGGAGCCGCTGCTGCGAAAATCATCGGGGGGGGGGGGGGGGGNGGGGGTCCCGTCCCCTGAGCCTTGGTGGGATGGACCCGGAGCTGGTGGTGACAGAAGGCAAATGGGGCTGCTGGGAGCAGGAGAGGTGGAGGGACAGTGGAATTTCAGCTGTCTGTGGTGGGGAAGCAGACTTGGAGCCAGAGGGGACAGGAAAGTGGGGAGATGGGGGGAGCAGCAAGGGAGAAGCTGGGGTGACACTGCTGAAAGGAGGGGGTTCAGCGATGGAGTAAGGTGTTTATGTGGGCAGAGGGACAGCCATGACAGGGACAGCACAAGTTCCCCCCATTAACTGCAGATGGGGAAACTGAGGCACAAGCCCGGGAGTGCGGCAGCATTGCAGAAGGGGTGTCCCTTTCCCCCGCACCCCATTGGACACACGGAGGGGGTGAAGGTCATAGACCCCCCCAACCTCCCTGGCTTGCAGAAGGGATCAGGGGACATCGCGTCCTGCCGGGGGGTGCAAATCCATGCCTTACTGCCCGCTCCTGGCACAGCATCCCCCCCGCCGTGCCCCCATCCCCGCAAGGAACCCGGGCATCCCGCACCCCATCCCGGCAAGGGACCCTGGCATCCCGCACCCATCCCCGCAAGGCACTGGGTGTCCCGCACCTCCTCGCCGCAGTGGACCCGGCTGNGCCGCCAGCGCCCGCAGGACCCGCCGGCCCCAGACCCTCGCCCAGGGCACCCAGCGGGACCGGGCTGCGGCCCGGGGGCACGGCCCGGGGGCGTGGGTGCCGGGGTCGGGCCCCGGGCTCGATTGAGGCCTAATCGGACTCATTTCCCGGGGCGGGGGGGCTCTTTGGGACCCTACCCCGGGGGTCATTGTCCCTCCTGCACGGGACGGGGCAGAGCCGCGCACTCCCTCCTCTGCCCCGGCCTCTCTGTCACCCCCGCGGTTGCAGGGGGGTTTTGGGGCTGAGCCACAGCTTTTGCAGGAACAAACACCCCAAAACGCCTTCGGAGAGGCAGCCGGTGCCGCCTTCTTGCCAAATGTGCCAGCTGGGAACAGGCTGGCATGAGAATCAGGAACAGCCTTTTCCCCCCGGCAGGGCTGGGGAAGGGGGTGAGGGGGCTGCACCCCCCAAGGCTTCTCGGATGGGAGCAGGGCAGCTCCCCCTCCCTGACATCTGCCCATCTGCCTCCTCCCAAGCCCCGGGGCTCATGCCCGAGGTCACCGGGGCTTGTTACGGGATGGGAGTCCCGGGGGCAGAGGGGGCTGGAAGCCGTCGGGAAGCAGGCAGGATGCGGGTGGGGGTGATGACAGGCTCCCCGACACTGCGCCTGCATCCCCCCGCTCGCGGGGGATGTCAGGGAAATTAAAAGCCAGCAGGAGACGAGAGCGTCCAGGCGAGTAACCGAAGCCGCTGCAGAAGCTGCAGTAATGAGGCTGCCGGGGCCGCCGCCGCCGGGATCAGGTTGCCCAGAGAATGCGACCCGGTCCCGGGGGGCTCTGCCGGCCTCCGACGCCGGCTCAGCTTTCCCCTAACAAGCACCTTCGACTGCCTAATGAAGCTCGGTGGGGCTCTCCAGCCCGCCTGCCTTCCGGCTCCTTCCAGCCCCGTGCCACCCAAGCCAGCCCACCTCACGGCCAGACAGAATGGCCCCCCAAGGTTTCACGCTTGGCAGCAGCTGGGGTGAGACCCCGGTGATTTAATCCCAAACAGAAGTGGGATGGATGGTGGTTCCTTCAGGAGAGGGAGATCTTTGCCTGTTGGCATTTCGGGGTGAGGAACTGGAGGGTGCTGAGTAACTGGTCATGGCTCTTTCAGGCAGTGAGTTGGCAGTTCTCAGCACAGGGTCACTGCAGGCACCACTGGGATGTCCCAGCTGCCATCTACCCTAACAACATCCCCGCTGCAGAGGGGAAAATGCCCTTGGCATTAAACATTAGGTGACAAATGCTCTCCAGGATGGTGACCTCAATGACTTAGGGAGGTTCCCACGTGCAAAGAACCATTGCCACCAGCTTTGTGGTCTGTGCAGGTGGCACCAGCTCAGGTCTCCTGCCCTGCAGCTTGGGCTGTTCCATGATGGGAGCAGGTGGGAGCTCTGCCTCCTCGGTTCCTTCACCAAAAATTCGGTCACGACAAACTTTTCCCCGGCTCTCACCATCCCACCGTTTACTGTTTTCAGTGGTAAGTCACTTCTCCTCCTGTAAATGAGCTTCCTTGTGGGAAGCAGCAGACGGTATTGGCAGGAAATAAGCCCTGATTTATCGGGCCACTTGCCGCTCTGGAATTACAGCTCCATGAGCACAAACGGAGAAGTCAGAGAGCACATGAGCCCACACTGTGATCCTGGCGGCTGCTGGAGCCAGAGCGGGCAGGAATGAAGAGATGCCACCAGGGATCAGCCGCCTGCCCATCACCCAGGCAGGAGTGCCGGCATTCGCACGAATGGGGGGTTTCGAGCACAGCCAGCTCCCGTCTGCCTCCCCAGCAAGGAACGGAAAATGTGTTCCCAAATCCCAGCAGAGCCCCGAGTTATGGGGCTCAGCTGTTTCTGGGAGCAATGGGAGAGCCCGTGGGTGGTCCAGGGAAGACTGGTGTGGGTGGGGGCAGAGGGCATCCCAGGCATCCCGAGCCCATTCCCGTCCTCCACTGCCTCTTCCCTGGGACTCGAGGAGCCGGATGGGGCCAGTGCCCCACGCTTGCCCCATGCCCGGGCTGCGTCGCCGCTGCGGATGTGCCGCCGGTCCCAGAAGCCCTCCGGGGAGCTGGGAGAATGCAAGCGCTACTTTGCATCTCTAATTAGCCGCGGAGGATAATTGGCGGCTCTGCGGCAGACAGGCAGCCATTGTGGAGGGCCCCGCGTGGGGCAGGTGCTTCCAGAAACCCAAATCCCACCGAAACAATCCCCTTCTTGTCTGCCTGTGACCGGCCGGGGCATCCTCCGAGCCCTTCCGGGGAAGGGGCTGGGGCCAGGACATAAAGGCTCCATTTTTCCTGGGAAGCAGCGTGGAGCTGGCTGCAGGCAGCTGCCTGAGGAGCCCGTACATTTCACCCATGGCCACCACTGTGGTGCTGGGGCTCGCTGCCTCCGGCCTCCCCTGCTGTGCCACGCCGGGGGCAGCCGGACACTGGTCTGGCTATCCCTGCAAGACTGCTGGATGTGGCCTCTCCTCCTCCAGGATCATCCGCAGGAGCTCAGCAGGTCCAGAGTTTGCCTTCAAGGTGTTGCACAAACGTCGGCCAGGCTGGCAGCCCTGGGACAAAGTCTGTCCCTGGGCAGAGCTGTGCCGGCTGCTGTGCTGGAGGAGCCCGGCTCCATCCAGCCCTGGCAGGGAGCAGCACAGCTGGGGACAGGGCATTCCCAGCGAGGGAGATCCCACTTAGAGCCAAGCCCAGGCTTTGGGCTCAGGACGTGGCCCTGGTTGGTGCTGACGCGCTTTGCTGATGTCCCTTCTCTTCTCGCCCTGCCCTGTGCACGTCACTGTCGGTCCCTGCCAGTGCCTGGGCTCTTTTCACTCAATCCTTTCACGGTTAAATCACGCTCCCGTCCTGCCGCAGCCCCTCGGGCAGCCGCACACCCTGGGAGAGGAGGGAGGGGAGGGAGAGGAAGGAGAGAAAGCGGCCAGGGTGGCACAGATCGGTGCAGACCCCGGGGCAGGGCAGCACCTCCAGCACCAGCCGAGCCGCTGCCTGGTGAATTCCCCGATTTTCTCTGCGCTCATGCAAAGGGAACACAAAACCCCAGGAGGTGCACAGGACTCTCAGGGCTTCAGCGGGGGTTTCGGGGCCGGGCGCGCTGGGAGCCGCAGCGCTTGATCTCTGCTGTGCTGCGGCCACGGCCTCGACCTGGAGTTTTGGCTTAGGGATGGGGTTTGCCCAGAGAAGGCGACGCGGGGGTTGAGGGATGCGGGAGCAGCCGGGGAGGCTGCCGGGAAAGCTCTAATCCGTTTAGCAAAGCACTTGCTTTGCCATTTCCGAGGCAGGAGGTACAGAAGCTGTGAGGAGGAGATACAGCAGAGGCAGGGACAGGGACAGCGATAGCGACAGTGTCCATGGACAGCATGTCCGGGCCAGCAGGGACAGCTCCTGCTCCGCGGGACGAGCCGGGGTGTGCGTTTCTCCTGGGGGATGCCGCAATTGTCGCAGCATCCTGGGGGGTACCCTGTGGGAGCTTCGCCCCAGCTGTCCCCGAAAGGAAGAAAGGAGGGGATGACACGGCATCAGAGCCTCAGGATGGCACCGGGCAGCTCCAAGAATGCGGCGCATCCCTCGCTCCCTCCCGTTCCCCACCCGGCACGGCCCGGCACAACTTGGAAATCACTTAACACGGGCCGGGCGCGGGTTCGTTTCCCAGCGCAGGGCGCGGACCCGGTTCAAACACCGCAGAGGACAGCGCTGTCACAGCGCCCCGATCCCCGGCATCCCCTGTGCCCCCCGGGGACAGCCCTCCGCCCCCCGCCGTACCTCGGGGCCGCGGGGACAGCGGCGGAGCCTCTCCCGGGGCCGGCGCTGTGCATCGCGGGCAGGTCGCGGCAGATGGGGCGGAGGGAGGGGGTAAAGATCAGCTCGGAGATTAGGGCGGCATTTTTAGCCGACCAATCCCCGGCCCGGCGCGGCGGCTCCTCGGCCGCGCAAGGTGACAACGCGAGCGCGGAGGGGATGGCAATAAACGCCGGGGGCGGCGGGGGTCCCTGCGCCTCCCCCTGCCCTTCTTGCTGTCCCCACCCGGCGCTGCTCCGGGGGTGCCGTGTGCCAAATGCCCGCCGTGTTTAGGGGGGCAGCGGGGCCGTGCCCCCTTCCCCGCTGTCCCCGCTCCTGTCGCTCCCGGGGGGTTCAAACCCCCGGACAGGGCGGGAGAGCCCCGGGCTGGGGGANGCTGCCCGTTCCCAGGCGGGAGAGGGCCTACGCTCCGCTCAGGCAGCGCCGTGGTCACCCTCGCCGCCGGGGGGGGGCCTTTCGCACGGCGGAAGCGGCGGTCCGGCGCACGCGCAGCCCTTTCCGGTCGGGCCCCGCCGCTACCGCCACGGTGAGGCCTCGCTCGGGCCATCGGCCCCGCATCGCCGCCATCCCGGGGCCTGGAGTCTCCTGCGGGGCATCTCTGCGATCGGAGCGCCAGGCCCGGCTATGCGGGGAGGGAGGGATTGGGGCCGCTAGGCCGCGGGGTAGTACCGGAGGTCCAGCGCTGGCACCGGGGCCTGCCGGCCCAGCGCTGCCGCGGGGGTGGCCCGTGATCCGCAAGGGTTCAGTCATGCCCGAGCACGNAGGGGACACGGCTCCAGTCCCATCCTCCCGGAACGAGAGCCTCCAGACGGGGTGGATCCCGGCTCCTGGGCGGGTGTTTTGGGGAGCAGAGCACTGCGGTGCGTCCGGGAGCCTCGAACCGTTGGGCCGGGGTGGAACCCGCGGCTCTCCGGGACCGCGGGCAGGGCTTTACAGCCCCGCTACCAAGGACACCGGGCACCGCGGGGAGCTGCGGGTGACACGACTGGGGACATGGGGGGATGTCACGGCTGGGGTGGCACGGGGG
>VWZS01002411.1:255704-277209 GCA_013397075.1 Rhabdornis inornatus
GCGCTGCCTGCGCGGGGGGAGCGATTCTGGAAGCCGCTCTGCGCACTTTGCGTAGCGGGCGCGCCGTGAAGATACAGGGGCAGCAGCGCCTCCCCGCCCGGCAGCGCTACGCCGTTTGCGTAGCGAGCCCCAAGATGGCGGCGCGGTCGTCGTCGGCGGTGGCCGGAGCGCGGGCGGTGGCGGCAGCGCGGCCGGGAGCGAGGGCAGGGGTGAGGCGGGCGAAGGGCGGCAGCGCGTAGCGAGACCCACGAAGCGAGACCCAGAGAGAGACTGTCGCGGGCAGGCGCTTCCCCCGCGCCCCCCCGTCCTTCGCCGCCCGGCGGGTCCCGCCCGCCCCCGCCCTCCGGGCCGCGCGTCCTCCGGCCCCGCCGCCCCCGGAGCGGAGGATGATGAAGCTCAAGTCCAACCAGACGCGCACCTACGACGGGGACGGCTACAAGAAGCGGGCGGCCTGCCTGTGCTTTCGCAGCGAGAGCGAGGAGGAGGTGAGGGCCGGGCCGGGGGCGAGGCCGGGCACGGGACCCCCGAGCCAGCCGGGGTGGGGGGACTCGGTCCTAGTGGGGTTTTATTTTTAATAGGCGTAATTCAGCGTGGCTGGGGGAGTTGGTGCTTCCCACTTGGTTATTGCTGTCCGCTGGAGCCGGGGAGATGCCCGGTGGGCGGCGGGACAGGCTGAGGGCAGCGCGGGAGGGGGTTTGGCAGCCGAGGGGACCGACCACGCTGGCAGAACTTCAGTCCAGCACATCACATGAGATGGGAGAGGAAACCTGACCTTGGATTTATAAAAAGAAACTGGGATAAAAGGGGACTGATGGAGTGCCAGAAGCTGCTGTCCAGAGAGCTTGGGAGGAAGTGGGAATTAAAGGTGGATTGGTTGTTTTGAGAGTGGCCGCGTTGCTAAGGGGCTGCATTGTCCGGGAAGTTACAATGAGAAACTTCGCTCCGATGTGCGATTTTACACGAGTCTGTCTTGACACCTCCTGAAGGTGTGCTCGGGGTGTTCAGAGCAGCAAGGCTGCAGGTCTGCCTTCTGCTGCTGCTGCTGGAGTCAGGCCGACACACTCCACTGCATTTGCTGTGCCCGAGTGGCTGTGCTAAAGTCTTTGTTCTCCTGATTATCATATTTGTAGCTACAGGAAATCGGAAGGGAATGCAGACAGTTCACTGGAGGAAAGGCAATTAGCATACATCCAGTGATTATTTAACGTGAAGGAGGCTTGTGCAGCCTTTGTAGCTGTGCTGGCATGATGAGGAGTGTCAGCGTTTCAGCAGAAATGGTCTAAAATGACAGCAGTGTGTTTGGTGCAGCGTTCAGTGTAGCCGGTCCTTCCCACGGACTTCCAGGAAATTTATGGACTGACCGTGAAGAAGAACATCATTGTTTTGTGTGGTGATGCTGAGGATGCTCAGCACGGGTGGGTGAGGGCATTTGAGTGCCCTGATGCCATTGTACACAATTAGTAGGGCAGTTTGCAGGCTCCTCTCAAGAGGTGGAGGCTTGGCCAATGTGTGACTGCGGTGTGGCTGACGGTAGAAAAGTACTTTTAACAGGTGCCTGAGGCAGCAGCATGTGAGTGGTTGTGAGTTTTATTTTAACACACCTCAGTCTGCAGTGTTGTGCAGGCTCCAGCTGATCCCTCTGGCCTGTGGGAGCTGGTGACAGAGCCCTCATGGTGCTGGGGACACCGGGGTGTGTTAATGACAGGTGTCAGAACCCTCACTGTGCTGGGACACCAGGCTGTGTGGCAGTGTCACAGTGCTGACCCAAGAGGTTGAAGGAGGAAAGTGAACTTGTTCCAGAGGCATGCCGCCGTGGGACAGATGCTTCCAGCAGGCTCAGCTGTCAGGTTGGTGTGAGGCTGAGATTTAAAACCACTTTTGTGTCAGTTGTGTCTCTGCTGTGATCTCCACCTACAGTGGATTGAATTTAAACTCCTTTAGGCTCTAATTTCTAGGTAAGAGCAAGAGTAGAATGATCTGTTTCTGATTTCAGGCAGGTTTTGGGGGAGCTGGCTCCCTGTGCTGGTTGTGCCAGGTCATTCCCAGGGGTCTGTAGGCTCTGGGGAGGTTTTTGGGTGCAGGGCAGTGGAGGTTCTGGGTAAGCATCGTGTTGTCCCTGTGGTCGCTGTTGGTGGCCTTGTCCCTGAGCTCGCAGTGACAGCTGGCAGTGGCTGTGCTGCCCTGGGACAGCTCAGGGAGGGAGCAGTGGAAGGGCTGCAGTCCAGGCTGGGGTGGGTTCCTGGGGATGTGCCTGGGGTGGATTCCTCAGGGTGTCCCTGGGGTGGGTTCCTCGGGGTGTGCCAGGGTGGGTTCCCTGGGTGAGTTCCTTAGGGTGTGCTCTGTGTGCTGCTGGTGAGGAGGCACCTCAGGAATGAGGCAGGGAAGGACAGTTCTCATCTCAGAGCCTTTCAAGGGCTGTGTGTGGTACCTGTGAGTTAACCCCGAGCTGAAGCTGCATCCTCTGTTCCCACGCGTTACAGCCCTGCTGTGGGAGCTGCCCAGGATGGGGTCTTGTCACAAATACGCCTGGGAAAGTTTTTACCCAATCCCGTGGAATTAATCCCACTGGGATGGACTCTGTGTCCAGGTCCTGCCCTTGGCCTTGGCCAAAAGGCATTGAAGTTAAACTTGTGTCAATGAGTGAAATCAGAAAGCAGGACACCTTATTTTCCTTTCTAATTATTTCTTGGGTTAATTCTCATTTGCTGGCTTTTAAATAAACTTTGAGAGAAGCTGACTGGTGTCCACTCACTGCTACTTGTGCTTTTTTGATAGCAAGGAAAGTGTTACCTGTACACATTTAAGTACAGAATTTAAAATGGCTATGAGAGATTTCTTGGTTTGCTCTTGGACAATAATACTTTTTAATGTAACTGACATATTTTATTATTGATTGCTTGTATTTAAATGGAAATTGAGATCTCTTTAAGAGGTCTCTCTAGGGAGTGGAGAAAGAGCTAGAGCCAAAGTATGTACATTAAAGAGCTATTAAAAGCTTAGTGTTGGAAAAGAAGAGAGAAGAAAAGAAGCATGTTTTGATAAATAGATTCAATTTTCTGTATTAAAGTAGGATTTTTCCTAGGACTGGCTGTTTCTCATTACTGATTCTTTTAAGTGCTTAAGAAATAGTAGAACTTTGCTCTTGCCTTTTTCTTCATTTCCTGCTATGGATTCAAAAAACACATTTTTCGTGGTTTTAACCCCTCATTAGTTCTTGAATTTAAAAAGTTTGTCAATGGACAGGAAGAAGTAAGAGAATTATGTTTACACTTACAGAGGAGGCTACTTTCTTCTGTTTAGGTGTTTTCTCCTTACTCTTCAGTTCGCTGATATATTTTTCTTTGAAATCTTTGCAATCCATGGAGATTGATGAAACACCATTTAGTTTGGTGTTACATTTGCAAATAGTCTTAACAGAAAAATACTTCATTCTTTTTTAGTTTTAAAGTGATTTGTTTTTTCCCTATGCTGCTGGAGGTCGCACATTGTCTCTGCATTGCATTTGGAGGCCGCTACTTTTGGGCATGAAAAAAGCTCTGGAACGTTTTTGGAAGACCAAGCATTGGCTGAAAAGATGCCTTTGTTACTTATCCCTTTAAGAAGCGGCACAGGGAGAATTCATTTCAACGTGAATCTCAAGTGGAGGAAAAAAACCATTATTTGGGCATTGTGGAAACCCCCCAAATCACAATCCACCTCCTTGGGCAACAGGGAGAGCTGGGGCAGCAAAGGAGTTAATTCAGAGAGTGGGAATAGACCTCAGAGGACCTTCCAGCAGTCAGACATCAGGACTTTGCTATTCCCAACTTTTCCCATGGCCTGAACTCCAGGGATATTTGCAGAACTGTGGAAGGAGAGTGCGGAGGGAGAGCTCCCAGTCATGTGGTACCTCTGGAGTCACTCAGTGAATTCATTGCTTGGGGTGTCCTTGCCCCTCAGCATTGCCACCAGGGGGTTATTTTTACATAACATACGTCTTTTTTTGTGTGTGGATCATCTGTTTCCATGAGGAAACATCCCAGAAAATGCCGCTCCTGCCCCGGTGTGCCCCAGCAGCTGGAGCCGTGCTCCGGGTGCTGTTTGACAGCAATAGGGGCACCGAGGGGCCGTGGGTCCTTGCAGGGGCACCGGCGGGTTTGAACATGCCCACATTGTGTCTGTGAAAGGACAAGCTGCTCGTTAACCACGGGTTTTTTAAAGACTTTTTTTTTTTTTGAGAAAATGCCTCGGGAAGAATCTTTTCTGAGCGGTGAATAAGGCCTGAATGGAGCTGGGAGAAGAGAGGTTTCACCCAGGGGCCGGTGCCCTGGCACACGCCAAGCCCTCGGTGGTCACGGGGAGAGCGGGGCCGGGTGGCCCCTGGGAAAGCCATTGGAATGCAAACGAACCTTTTTTCTTTTCCTTCAGGCCTCTACTGGGCCGGTTTTTACTCCAGCTGTGATGTAACACAGCAGAGCTGGGATTGGAACCCACCGAGTGTGGTGGGGATCACGAGGTGTTCCTGGGCTGTCCCCTGTGCCTTGGCTCCAGTGTAAACCAATAACAGCTAAAACCACTCGGAGTGCTTCACTGCTGGGGTGTAAGTGAGCCCAGCATCATATGATCATCCTGCTTTCCGTGGAGTACAGTCTCAGAATCCCTGTTCTGGTGGCTGGGCTTGGCTGTGTGCTCCCATCTGCTGCATAAAAGGGTTGTGGTTGAACCCAAGTGAAATTCCCACATCTCCAGGGGGATGAGGGCCAATTTGGAAGTGGATCTCTTGCCTGTGCTTCTCCTGTCCTTCTCAGCCCTGTAGATTGTGTGGAATCTGTAGATTGTGTTCTCCAAAAACAGAAGCATAGATAAACCTCTGCAAAACCTGGCTTTCATCTTTTCAAAGTGTTTTGCCTTCCCACAAAAGCAGCTGTCACTAAACAGTTTTACAAGCAATTCCATGGTCTCTTGTACTTTCCCAAACAACAAAAGAATGAAAATTGTTAAATTTTCACTTCATTTACTGGAAGCTCAGCAAGCTGTTGTGAAACTGAAGAACTGAGTCAGTTTTGTTCTGCTGCAACTCAGGGAAAAGTGATGACTATGGAAAGAGGGTGTGCTCCACCCTGGGTCTGTGGAGAAGGACCCAGCAGTGGTGGCTGTGTCTGTTCTCTGGAGAACACTGCTTTGGATTCTCTTCCACCTCAGATTCATTTAGTGCCTGACTAGGAGCTGTTTTTCCTACCTTTTTCTCCTCACTCTGTGTGTTCTGTGTTCCCCCTCTTTTTAAAAATAAACCTCTTGCCCAGTTGCCTGCCTTGGTTCATCTGAGCACCCTTCGGACAAACTCCTGCAGTGTGGAGAATGGTACCAGAATTTGGGCGTGCACCCAGCAGGGACTGCTGCCAGGGGATCTTACCTTTCCAGGGATGGTCTCTCACAGTCTGGAAAAACAACTCTTTCCCTTCTTATTAAAAAAAACAAACAACCATATGCTTGGACTTTTACATTCTTTTAAAATAAGGAGAGTTTGCTAGGATAGAGCAAAATTAACAAACCCAGTTCTACCTTACAAATAGCAAACATCCATGTGGGAATGCTGTAGGTGACATCCAGTGGTTGGGAGGCAGGGCCTCTGTTTCTTTAAACACTTGTTATTTTTCAGCCCAGTTGAAGGACTGACTGCACAGACCAGTCAAAGATCTCTCAGATGTTGTGTGTATTTGTTCCAGAATTCCTGTCTCTGCCACTGGATATTGCACACTGACTCTTTGTTTTCAGAAATTTCACGTTAACCTGTGAAATTCGGAGGGATACGATTACCTGCTGGGTAGATTTTTGTCAGATGTTTCAGGGGTTACTTCTTCTCCTGCAAGTGCCATATATTGATGCTGTGTGTAGAATTAAGTACTTATATTTGAGCAGAGTTTGTGTGTATTCTTCCCAAGAGTTTGTGTGTGCTGTATTTGCTGAGTAGGGTGGTTAGTTTAGGCTGCTGACAGCCAGAGTCATTTGGGCTCTGTAAAAAGCCCAAATACCTCTTCATTGCTTTTTTCCCTCCCTTACTCAAAAAGGCACTTTGCAAGCCAGCATTTCTCCTGGAAAAGGTGCGCCTGGACAAGTTGTGCAAGCAACTGAGTGGTCACCAAACTGGTTTTGACAGGCAGAAATGGGTTCTGAGGTTTGGGGTCTCTCTCTGGGAGTGCCCCTTATCAGCCCTTGGCTTCTGAAAGCAGCGGCTGCTGCTGCAGGCAGTTCAGCTGCTCCAGAAGCATGGGAAGGCATGTTGCAGATAATTTCTGTGGTTATCTAAACCATAATTTCGCTGGAGGGGGAGGACTTGGGATTGTGTTCCTCCCTGGTAGGAGCAGGCAGTGGCTCTGAAGTTGCAGGAGCGCTGCAGTAGCAGTAACAGGACCTGTGGAATTCTGGAGCCAGAGCAGCAGCACAGTACTTGGTGATTTATTATTGTTATTCTAACCAGCAGCCTAAAAACCAACAGAATCTGCTGTATTTTTTCCTCTCTGGTTATAGGGCTGTAGGTGCGATCCAAGCACTTGAAATGACTTGAACTTCTTCCAGTTCACCTCTTGCTCCCGTTCCAAAACTTGTGCTTTACTTTTGTCAAGTTCTCTAGTGCAAATCCCTTCCCTTTTGCACGTCCTGCTATGAATTTCCCACCTCCAGCTCCTGGATCTCATGTTGTTGGTTAAATCCCATTATCCCACGGATCTGGTGCAGGTGCATGTGCAAAAATAACACTTGTCTAAGGAAACATATCCTGTTGAGGAACTGGAATGCTCCTGGCAGGACAGGCTGTTATGGGCAGGGGAGGGATTTCTGTGGCTGGCAAGAGTGTGTGTTGTGGTCCCAGCTGCTGACCCTGCCAGGTGCAGGGCTGGCTGTAGCCCTGCTGACCGCAGGCTGGACTCACTCCTACCATGTGCGAGCTCCAGAACGTGCCTGGAATAGCGAGAGGGTGGGAGAAGCCCTCCCGTAAACCCTGGCTGTGCCCTGGGGCCGTCCTGCCTTTGCAGTTTGGCAAAACACGTGATTTGTTGGGGAGTCATCGAGGCAGTGTTGCTGCCGGGGAAATGAGATTAATTTTGCATAGCTTAGGTGACAGCAGTGTCCCTCTTCTCCCCCCTGCTCCCGCAGTTCTCACCCCTTGCTGGTCATAGGGCTTAAAGGTGATTTGGTGTGGTAAAATGAACATCTCTCTTTTGTCAGGTAGAAAAACATTGCAGTACTGATATTTGGGGGTTGGGAGAACGTTTGTTGATTTTGAGTGAGGCACCCAAGGTGTTTGTTATGCTGGACACAGCACCAGCTCTGGGATCTGCCTGGCCATGGGGGACATGGGAGCACAGCTTAGCTCCTGAGAACACACTGGTTTTAAACTGAAACTTGGAGACAAAGGCAGATGGAACAGCAAAAGCCTTGCAGTCAGCCATCTTCTCCTCCCAGCTCCTGCAGCCTCTGCGGCAGCATTTCCTTGCAGGCTGTGCTCTGATAAATGATGCTAGAGTGGGAAATGAGGTGCAGTGCCGAGAGGTTTGTGCTTCAGTCACTGTGCAAATGATGTGATTTATGGCTTAATGTTGATAGAAAACACAACAGTATTGATATAAAGCATGTCAATATTGAGGGAAAACCTGAAAATATTGAGGGGAAGCCTGTAAGGCAGTGCAGAGGCTGTGTCAGGAGCCAGCAGCTATGGATCAGCTCCTGGCAGCAGGAGGCTGCTGGGCCAGACCCTGGATTTAACATCTTGCCTGCTGTTCCCTGTGTTGGCTGCCAGCTCTCCAGGCCCTGGCTGCCACAGGTGGGTAGCACTGGTTTTTCCTGGAAGTCTGGAAAGTTCTCAGCTCATTTTCTACTCACACTGTGGCCCAGCTTCTCGCAGGGCTGTGGCCCTTTCTGTCTGCTCTGTTTGCTGTGGAGCCTCTTTCGAGGAATCGTGTTCCTTGTGGTGTAGCTACTCTTGTTTTATTTATGGGTGGTGGATGTTGTTTAAGTCCACCATAGCATGGAAAAACCTGGGAATCTCTGCTCCTCTGTTCCACAAATGGCAAGTTCAAATGCCTGATCCTGGCTGCCCAGTTTTTGCTTTGCAGCACCGCATTATTCCTGTGAAAAAAAGACAGAAAACCCCTGCATGTGGATGCAGCAGGTTTGTGTAGGTTGTTTTAAAGTCAGCCTTGTGTATTGGGGATGCCCAGATTTATCCTGGGGACAAAACTCTACCTCTTTTCCCATGGAGCTCCTTATTCCATGTGGCTGTGGGGGCAGCCTTAGATACCTTGATGTATTTCCTGTCTCCTCCAGGCGGGGTTAGCACTGCTCAGGTTTGTTTGGGTTTGTTTGTTGTGTGCAGCTTTGAAGGTTCTTGCCATGAGGCTCTGCTTGGAGCCCCTGCTGCACACTTCAAACTTGGCTTATTTTTCTAAACTTTCTCTTTTGTGGAGGATTGTGTGGGAGAGTTTCAGCAGGGCCACCACCTCAGAGAGGCTGGTGTTGCTCATTTCCCTGCTTTGAAATGACATAATTGTCTTTAAAATCCTGGAAAATACAACTTGGCTATGTGACCTGTTACCTGCAAAAGCTTTTCCAGAAAGTCTGCAAGATGTGGCTCCAAAATCCAGCTCCAAAATCCCTGGCAGACCAAGAGTCTCAGTAGCCATTTTAAACACAGTTGCCTGGCAAGGATAAAATGGAAATGTCTGGCCTTCATACGTGTTCTAGCCTGATTTAAAAACATAAGTAAATTTTTGTTTATTTTTTGATGGCTGTTTAGATTAAATTAACTACTTTAGAATGTATTAAAATAAAAGTTATTTATGTAATAAAGAAGTTAATGAGCTAAAAAGCCAGCTGTACCCTGGGCTGGTCTACTAGAAGGTGGTGGAATGAGATGGGCTTCAAGGTCCCTTCCAACCCAAACCTTTTTGGAATTCAGATGATGACAACTTTTGCCTTGATCCCTCTGAATGTGTTGCATGTATCAGGATCCAGGACTGATGTTGGAAGCGTGGGGCTTTTTTCCAACACAGAAATCTCTCCCCCTCATTTGGAACTCAGGCCCTTTGTCTTAGGAGTGCTCATTGGTAGCAGTATCCTGTTTGAAGTTGTTTTAAAAGAATGACCTTGTAGGGCTTGTTTCCTGCTCTCTCTTGATGGGATTTCCTTTTTATTAAACAGGAAATAGTCTGATTACATAAAAGTGTGAGAATGACAGGTTTTTCCTTCCCAGCAAGGGTTGTTCATGTTAATTCTATTCAGAAAATGCTCAACTGCCAGAGCAGCTGAAGTTAATTTACTTTGCCTCAAACCACTGTTTACACCCAGAAGTTCCTCCTGGTGTGTTGCTGAAGCATTGTCTCAGCCTGAGCAGGTTTCCTGGAGCAGTCTGTGTCCAGGGTTCCGTAGCAGATCCTTGTTCTCACGCCTGGAAGGTGGCAGGAGTTCAGGGGTATGAGGTGTGCTGTGCTGAGTTTCAAAGATCTGATTCTGCAGCTTTTTTTGGTATTTTTCTGTTTCCCCCCCCTCCCCTTGAGCTGGAGCTCTGAATTGCAATGTGAAGTGGCAGAGCTGGTGCTTCCTTACCTGGCAGCAAAGGTGCACTTGAAATGGCTGTTCCTGCTCTTTCAGCTTAGTCCTCACAATCACCGACTGACCTGGATCAGGAATTGGAGTCCAAGCTCTTCTGGATGAGCAGTGAGGATGGAGTAGAAGTCAAGTACTGTGCTAGGAAGAGGCACAGTGGCAAACTGAGGTGGCTGGGGATGGCCTAGCGGGGACTGGCTGCTGTCCCAAGGGCTCTGAGGATGAATGAAGTTTACATTCCCTATTTAGGCATGGCTTTCTGGTGGTGTTTTACATGGACTGGATGCCTGGGGGGAAAGGAATTCTGCCTTCCTCTTGGAGAGGGCCAAATACTTGGGTTGTCACTGTAAAGCAAACTCTGTTCTTTACAGCCTGCCTGGAGGATCGGGCAGGCACCATCCCACTTGGAACTGTGGAAGCTTCATTTGTTTCCAGTATGAGTTTGGTCAGTTGGCAGATGAGAATTTTCAAGATAAACCAACTGAAAAACCCAGGAAATGTTGTGCTTGTTTTTGTTTTGGAAGTTTAATTTTGACTTCTGTAGGTAGATTCCTTCGGGTAATTAGTGCAAATCTTTTAATATCCTACTGGCAAATCAGTGTTTCCCCAGTAAAGCTTGGGATTTCAGTGTCTCCACAGTGTAACTCCCAAATGTCTGACACTGTTACAGCTGGCCTGGAACCTAATTGGACTGGTATGTTGGAAAGTTTCTGGAGCAAGTCGCTTTGGCTGCGAGCTTTGTGCCAGTGAAATGATGAAGTACAGCAGGATGACTCTAATGAACGAGCTTTGTTTAGAGAGCTGGACAACAGTATTAGTGTTGTTTTAAGTTTCCATCTCTGCTCGTGGATGTATTGCAAGTAGATTTAATGAGCACAGTGTCTCACTGTTCTTTGGGACAATCTGTAGCCAGTTGAGAGTGTTAGTTAGAGTTTGTCTTGCTGGGAGGTGGCAGATGAGAACCTGAACTTCTACACAGCAGAATTACCCTGGAATAAAAAGTACTGTTTCAAGAAAACCTGCCACAAAGCATGTTTATGGCACATCCCTTCTGGGAAGAGGGTTGAACCGTTTTTCTTATTCACAAAAGCCTGTCCTTCTGTGCAGCCCTTTCCTAGGGGGTTTTAAATTTAATACGTTTAATATAGGCTTTTATTTTGCTTATACCTCAGTGGACAACCTCCTCTAAACCAAAAGTAGCCAAGTGCTGGCTGCAGAGCTGAACTCCTCAGTGCCTACTGTGAAAGAAGTGACAAACAGTGGGGCTGAGAATCTGTACTCAGGCAATTGCACAAAAATAGTGCAGTGGGAGTTCCTGGACATGTAGATGTTGTTAGTGACAGAACTGCAGGGACAGGCAAGGCCAAAGGCACCAGGATAACTGAATGGAGGTACTTCTGCAGAGGATAGAGGTGCTGAGCAGCATCTGTGCATTTCTCTTGTTGCCCAAGGTGTATCCCGAGCTGTGAGGACTCTGCAGTGAACTCACACTGAGAGTGATGCTGCGTCCAGTGCTAATGAGTGTTTTGGTGTGCAAGGACAGTTTTTCCTACTGTGCATCAGAGCAGGGAGAGGCAGTGGCTGAAGTAACTCAGAGTGTGGGAGTGCCTTGGTGTCACTGCTCCTGGAATTTCCATGGCTGTGTGGATGGGGCTGAGGGAAAAACAAACAGTGGCAAAGCCTTGCCTTGGGTGGGTGGTGTCTGGGGGTGTGTGAGGCACAAGGACAATCTCTGCCCTGCAGCTGGGCTCTGTAGGGAGTGCTGGGGGTGCCTCATGAGCTGTGCTCTGCTCTCCACAGGTGCTGCTGGTGAGCAGTAGTCGCCATCCAGACCGATGGATTGTCCCCGGGGGTGGCATGGAGCCCGAGGAGGAGCCCGGCGTGGCCGCCGTGCGTGAGGTCTGTGAAGAGGTGAGTGCCTTCACCCTGCCCTGTCAGCCTGGCTTCTCTGGGTTTGTTTTCATCTCTCTTCCTTCTTCTCCTTGAGGTGGAAAGGGAGACAGGGTCACTGGTGATATCCCCATCCCACGTGGGAGAGAAACAGTCCTAAATAAAGAGAACATGGGAATATAATTAAACGTCTCAGTTGGAATGAACTTATCCTTGCCTGATACCTTTAACTGAAAACAAAGTTCAGCTCTAGTCACTTCAATGTATATATAGTCTCTGCTTCATTTTCTCTGTAGGAGAACTTCAGAATTCAGCTGTGCCTTTGTGGACCTGTCTAGGTAGAAATAAACCCTTAGGAGCCACTAAATACACTCCAAATATAGGGACCTAAGTATGTTTTGGTTTAGAATACATAGTGAGGTTTATGTGAATAAGTGAAATTGGCCATAAGTTACCAGCAGCAATTCCTAAACTGTGCATGGGTTGGTTGGTTTGTTTTCTCTTTTTTGCTTGAAGCTGTTTCAGGAAGGAGATCAAACAGCAGATCAAGCACAGATCGATGGGCTGTAGGGAGAAGACACGTTTTTCTCTTAAAACTGGAAGAACAATTTTTTCTTCATAAGAAGTGTAAAGGCAGCAAATGGCAGTTGACTGCAGTGTATGTAATGTCTTTAGAATTTGCTTCTGAATATTAACCAGCTGGGGAGATGCTTAGGTTCAGAAATGGTTGCATGATTATGGATGGAATGGCCAAGTAGGTTCACAGTTACATAAGGCAGGATTAAACATGCTTTTGAGGGGGTTATAAATCTTTGGGCTCTGTGCAGAACAGAAAGCAAGAGCTAATTGATGGGACTTGGGAGGAAGCTTCTCCTCTAGCTGCTTTATTGAATTGTCTGGTATATGCAGGTTTCTTTCTCAGTTATTTGGATGTACCTGCTGCTGTCTAACAAAACCCTGAATATTCAGACTGTTGGACTAACCAAATGTGGCGGATCTCGAGTTGTGTGTTTCTCTTTGAATGTTTTTATAATCTAGCAGTTTATCAGAAAGAGATTATACAGTCAAAGTTTATTTTTTAAGTGTCTTTAGGTCCCCCTAATACTGGGAATTGCTGCTTGCAAATTTTATTTCCAGCTTGTAACCCAGCTCCTGCTTTTCCAGTAACTCGGCAACCTTTCAACTACTTCACAAGCCAAAGTGAGTGTAACCAGAACAATAGAAATATTTTTAGCTGCAGACTCCTGCTTTTCAGCCCAAGCATTATTAATAATGAAGTGATTTGATACAGAAGTCCAGGGTTCATTCAGGAGGTGCAGAGCTTCGTCTCTCAACCCTTAAAATAAATGTACAGGGGCACTCCCTGTGCGGGCAGCAGCGCCCTGGGAGAGCTGCACTCTTTCCATGACAGCGCTGGCTGGAAGGGAGCCCTGGCAGGGCTCTGGCTGTTCCGGAACTGGTTTGGGCTGGCTGAGATAATCCTGCTCCTCGGCTGGTGTTCCCTGCTCACGTGGAGCGGTGCCCGCTGCCAGTGTAACTCAAGCCCTGGCAGCCTGGCAGGGGTGAGCTCTGCCCAGTGAGGCACCTCTGCCCAGCTGCTCCTGACGTGGAATGGTGGCAGCTCAGAGCACCAGGAGCACCCAGGAATCACCTGGGCACCCCTGTCTCACCTGGGCACCCCTGCTCACCTGGGCACCCCTGGCCTTGAGTTCCAGGAGCTGTTTGCTTCCTGCAGGGGGATGTTGGAGCACAGCAGGAGTGTTGGGAAAGACAGGAGCAGCCACCTTCCCAGTTCTGCTGTTGGTTTGGCAGGAAGGGTTTCAGGAGCTGCTGGGTGCCCTTGCTCTCTGTTCCATGTGAATCCACGTGCTTTGGGGTCCATTGCTGAGGCTGATTTCTGAGTAGGTTTGAGGTCTTTGCTTCTCTCCTGGGACACAGGTTAGCTGAGCAGTTCCAGTTTGTTGCTCAAGGTGGGAGAGGGAAAATCCAGTTTCCCCTATATCAATGAGCAATGCTGCTCAAAGCTGTGGGAGAAATGTGTGGGGTTTCTTTCCTTGACTTTGGTATGCCTTTTCCAATTTTTAATAAGAGCCAGTTGGAAGAGCTGTAAGAACTTGTGACCCTTCCCGTTGCTTGTGGCTTTTGAGGATGACAATAGGCTGTCTCCTCTCAAGTCATTCTCTTTTGCATGGTGTGCATTTTTTTTCAAAACATGCTTCCCTCAACGAATATTTTAACTTCTGCATTCACTGTTTTAATTTTACTGTTTATGTGTTTGTGTTTATCCATGTTATTGCTGGAATAATTGTCATCTGAAGTTGCCTAACTTTTCCCTCTTCCTGTTCCAAACATGAAATTATTCTGAGTGAAGGCTGTGATTCCTCTGTCCCAGTTTGAGTTCAAGTCCTTGTCCTAGTTTGAGGTAGTCCTTATCTATATTAGTCTGTAACAGCACGAGTATTAAAGTAGACAGGTACCAACACTTGTCATGGTTGCTGTTATCTGCATGAAATTGGAAGTGACTGGAGTTGTTGGGCATTGTTTGTGCAGAGTGACAGCAGACACACAGCAGCTCTGGGTCAGAGCAGCCTTTTCAGAATAAACCCTCTTATTTTTGGCAGGTTGCTGAGAAGTGCTGTAGTCAGTCTCACAGAGCTGGGAACTCCATGTGTGTTCCAGAGTTCACCTTGTGGAAGATGTGTGCCCTTTTCAAACAGGTCTTGGTGCTCATGGAATGTGTTCTTTGCTTAGGAATAAGGCATTTTTATGGGTGTGAGCAACTGGTGAACATCATGGTTTAGAAATAGATGCTTTAAACTTATTATAGAGTGACTTTGAAAAAACCCTCCACACTCATCTGTGAAACTCAGCACCAGTTCATTTTTCACTTAGAGCATTCTTCACATCCTGACCTTTAAATACTTAGTAAATGTCAAATTTTATAACACTGCAGGAGTGTTGGTTGTGCTTTCTTCATGGGAGTCAAAAGCCAGATAATTTGTGCTTGATCTGTGATCAAACAGGCAGTTGGTGCCAATATCAAGAATAGTCCATTATGGCAGTACTTTGATCTGGTTGCTGAAACGTTTTTTCCCTTCTTCTGAACATGCTTTATAGATAATCTTTCGTGTTCCATATATTTTGTTAGTGATTTAGAACATAGATATTGATATGTTTCAGTGCTAAAATAGGAAGATTTTTTAGAAGTACTGCAGGGCCCAGAGATGAAGGATGAGATGATGGCCTTGAACTCCTCCTAGCTGGTCATGCCCAGTGCAAGTGATGGCTCAAAGTCATTGTCCCTTACGCTGTGTACTCAGACTTCACAGAAAGGAGTACAGTGTCTCAAAGTTCTTCATTCTGACATGAAATTTCATTTCTATTTCACAAGTGTAGAAGCAAACAAAGGTGCCATGCAGTACAGAATTAGATGACTGAGTCTGACCCTCTCAGAGATGGCAGAGTTTGCCCAGCTGGCCTGGAATCAGCATCTTTCAAATGCGTCCACAGCCCTCCTGGGTGGGATTTGCACCTTCAGTAGTGCAGGTCTTAGAGCAAAGATTTGGGTGTTCCACCACGGTCCTCTTGCCCAGCAGTAATCTGTAGTAGATGCAGGCTTTGAGCCTAATAGAGCAAAGTAAAATAGCTGAAATTCCAACCCACATTTTCCTTAGCTCAGATGGAAGGAAATAAAAGCTGTCCCGAGGAACAGATGGTGTTGCTGCAGGCTGCTTTTTGCATCTGACCCCAACTTATTTTCAGCTTTGAAACCTGAACCTGCTGTTCTTGGATGTCTTCAGTAATTTTTCTTTATTAAAACAAGTTGTTCCACGAACAGCAGAACTAGTAAAGCTTCATTTCCTCCGGGTTTTTGTTCCTGAGCTCCCAACCCACCCCTCTGGGTGCGGTGGGGGTTTGAAGTGTGCAGCTGGCTCTGGCAGTGTCTGTGGCTGATGTGCTCTTGCTGCCTTTTTCTCCTCGCTTGGACCCTGGACACTGATTTAGATCAGCAGAGCAGGGAAAAAGCTCATTTTGCCAGCTCTGTGTGTCCTCTTGTACCTGAGTGTGCCTCTCCCGGCGAATCCTGTTGTGTGATTGCCTTGCTTTGTTTCCACACCTGCAGCTGGAACAGTTGGTGCTGGTGCTCTCCAACCCCTGTTGATGGGTTCGGGAGCAACCTCCTGGGATCCTCCTAGGATTCTCCATTACTTTGAGGATTGCAGCACTTCCAGTGCTTAGAGGGGCACAAAATCAATTGTGCTGCCTCTGCCTCACTCCCTGTTCTGGCCCAGGAGGGCACAGCATTTTCAATTCATTTACTATCGAGGAGAAAATTCCTGAGTCATCTGCTCCAAATTAAGATTTAGAGCCTGCTGCAGTCCTGGGTGAGCCTGGGACTGTGCTTTAACTCTCCAAGAAAGTGCTCATGGCCCATATGAAAGGAGGAGATGGGGAGCTTGCCCAGAGAGGAGCCTGGCAGTTCTCTTGCTGGTTACTGAGCTTGACCTGTTAGTGATAACAGCTGTAGGTGATTTTCTCAGGTGTCTTGGGCAACCTCTATGTTAGAAATTTGTGTGAGACTGTGAATTCCACTTGTGTGCTTGTTTGTTCCATTGTACAGAGACCAACCCTCCTGTTGGTGTGAGAGTTTAGTGCTCTGTCAAAAACAGGTGTATGACAATCCTGTTGGTGTTGGGTGTCCTGTATGTTGGCTTTAAAATCCACTGTACCTGGAAAATGGGCTGAGAGAGGCATTGGCCCACAGGAGCAATGGCTGATGTGTTTTGCAGGCTTTTGCTTTATAAAGTCAGCCCAATATATTTTTTGAACCAAACCATTCTTTTATGCCGCCATTTACAACTGCACATGAGAAGTTTTTGCATGAAGCAAAGCAGAGAGCTTTCTGCAGTTGTCTGATGATAATTCAGTGTGATTTTTCTACAAGACATGTTTGTCTTTGGATCGTTTTTCGTGCCTTTCTGGGCAAATAAGACCAGGCAAGACAGAGCAGGAGGATCCTGGCTTGCAGACAGCGTTATTTCCACTGTCTCTCTACCAGCACAGAAGGAAGGGCTCCTCACCTCCCTCTCCTACTTCCAGCACAGTTCTAGAGCTGGGATAAACTGCCTGGGAGGCTGCTTGAGCAGAATTCATCCTTCGTCTCCAGGTTGGCCAATTGCCTGGAGATAAATTTATTTCTAGTCAGACTTGAGAGTTCACTAAACCATCACAACAAAATCCCTGGCTTCTGATTCAGTGCCTACAGGTAGGGAGAGCAGAAATTCAACAACCTTTTCCAGGAACCAGTGAAGCATTGGCTTAAGACAGTTATTTTCCAGAAATATTTGCTTATGCTTCACCTTTTACTGCATTCGTGTCCGTATGTTTTGAAGGTGGAAGCCTCCAGTTCCTCCCTGTGTTACTGCTGCCTGTTGAACACGGCTTAGCTAAAAATAAATCCCAGTGCTGCAGGAGTTCCTTGAGGGAAATGCATTTGAAGCATTTGCATTCCAGATGCCTTGAGAAGGCTGAGCCCAGGTCAGCAGGGTTGGCAGAGGAGGTGGAATCGCTCGCCTGCAAAGGTCAGGAGGCTCTGCCCTGCTTGTCCTGGGCACGTGGGCACTGACCTCCATGGAATTGCTGCTCCTCCATGGAACTGCTGCTCCTCATGGAACTGCTGCTCCTCCATGGAACTGCTGCTCCTCCATGGAACTGCTGCTCCTCCATGGGACTGCTGCTCCTCCATGGGACTGCTGCTCCTCCATGGGACTGCTGCTCCTCCATGGAACTGCTGCTCCTCCATGGAACTGCTGCTCCTCCATGGAACTGCTGCTCTTCCATGGAATTGCTGCTCCTCCATGGAACTGCTGCTCCTCCATGGAACTGCTGCTCTTCCATGGAATTGCTGCTCTTCCATGGAACTGCTGCTCCTCCATGGAACTGCTGCTCTTCCATGGAATTGCTGCTCCTCCATGGAACTGCTGCTCCTCCATGGAACTGCTGCTCTTCCATGGAATTGCTGCTCTTCCATGGAACTGCTGCTCCTCCATGGAACTGCTGCTCTTCCATGGAATTGCTGCTCCTCCATGGAACTGCTGCTCCTCCATGGAACTGCTGCTCTTCCATGGAATTGCTGCTCTTCCATGGAACTGCTGCTCCTCCATGGAACTGCTGCTCTTCCATGGAATTGCTGCTCCTCCATGGAACTGCTGCTCCTCCATGGAACTGCTGCTCTTCCATGGAATTGCTGCTCTTCCATGGAACTGCTGCTCCTCCATGGAACTGCTGCTCTTCCATGGAATTGCTGCTCCTCCATGGAACTGCTGCTCCTCCATGGAACTGCTGCTCTTCCATGGAATTGCTGCTCTTCCATGGAACTGCTGCTCCTCCATGGAAGTGCTGTTCCTCCATGGAAGTGCTGCTGCTGCATAGAGCTGCTGCTCCTCCATGGAACTGCTGCTCCTTCATGGAGCTCCTGCTCCTCCATGGAATTGCTGCTCCTCCATGGAATTGCTGCTCCTCCATGGAACTGCTGTTCCTCCTTCATGGAATTGCTGCTCCATCATGGAGCTGCTGCTCCTCCATGGAATTCCTGCTCCTTCATGAAGCTGCAGCTCCTCCATGGAATTGCTGCTCCTTCATGGAATTGCTGCTCCTTCATGAAGCTGCAGCTCCTCCATGGAATTGCTGCTCCTTCATGGAATTGCTGCTCCTTCATGGAGCTGCTGCTTGCTCCAGAAGTATCCCCCAGAGTCACAGTCAGTGAGGCACCTCTGGGCTGAGCAGGATGTCACAAGTACTGGTGAGACAATAAAGCTTGTGTCCCGAAGTGAAATAGAAGATTCAGTTGATTCACTTCCGGGAAGTGGAGCTCAGTGAGTGTGTTACCAAAAGGATTTATAGATTTCTCTGACTGCTTGTAGTGAGACAGCTCCAAACCCTTTGCTCCTGGGGCAGTTCCACATCAGCACCCTTTGGAAGCAGGAGTGAGGTGTGCTCTGGCTGGATTGTTTGGTGCCTGTTCATGCAGTAGGCTGGAACTTAACCAGGACAATCATCTCATTAAAGAAAGTTCTTCCTTTCTGACAGCACAAGACTCTGCAGCAGCTGGTCAGTAGGACAGAGAATTTGTCTTATCATTAATGTGACTCAAACATCTTTTTTTTTTTAAAAGAAAAAAGAGAAGCCTGGCATAATCAGATCTCTGTGTCTCATCTGCAAGAGGCACAATTTCCCTGGGCTGTTCATGGGATGTGTTCCAGCTGCTAGAGACGGAGCCAACTCTACCTCCCAGTTGTGGCTGGGTCGTCTGCCAGGCTGTGTGGGTTGGTTCAGACCTGTTAAATCACGGAGCAAGATCTCATCTTGTCTGTAGCACTTGAGTTCCAACCATTTACAGTCATAAAGTAGAGGGAATATAAAGCAAGGGCAGGAGAGTGGGCTGGGATTTTGCACAGAGAGCTGAGGAGGGTGGGGAGGGAGCCAGCAGAGAGGTACCAAAAGGGCACCAAATGTGATGGAGTGGTACATCCTCAGCAGTATTCAAACAGACAGAACTGTTGCTTAGATCTCTTGATTTTTGTCTCTGCTTGGTTCAAGAACCTTATTTCAGCATGTATCTCCCCTTTGTGTTATATCCAAACCTCTCTTGCTCCTGCTGTCAGGCCCATATCACAGCATTCTGTGTTTATATTGGCTTGTTTCAGGTGTACAGGACACCCCTGAAATACCTGGGAACTGTCACATCACTTGGGGTGTAAGTGAATATCCTACACGTACTTTATTTCCTTAAACTCTGATTTTGAAGGGGTAAAACTGCCAAATCCCAAAGCCAATGTTCCCCGTGCTCAGGCTGTAATAACCTGCAGAAGAGATTCTGGTCACGAGGACTGTATTGGTATGCAAGGAATAACTCCTCAAATATTCTTCCTCCAGATTGAATTCAAAATTGTTTGAATGTAGGAAAACAAGAAAAAAAAAAAAAAAAAGCCCTGGGAATGCTTGGATGTTGAGTGCTCAGGATGAATGAATTTCTGTCTTTTGCCTTGTGACTGTGTTGGTTTAAGATGAGCAGAATTTTAGAGCATTTGCTTCCTGTCCTAAAGGAGCTGGTCCTGCACACCAAGTAGGAAACACGTACTGACCTGTTGTTAAAGCATGTTTCTTTTCTCTTTGAACTTCCCTAGGCTGGAGTGAAAGGGACGTTAGGAAGATTAGTGGGAATTTTCGAGGTAAGTTTCAGACATGGGCGCTGTGAAATTTCGTTGCAAAAAATTTGAGTAACAATGGCTCTGCAGAGTTGTGGAGTGAGCAGGTGCTCGTTTGGTGCAAACTTCAGAGTCCCTGGTAAATAAAAACACAGCCACTCAGCAATTCTGATCTTTGCAATGGGCACTTCAGTGAAATCACTGGTGATAACTGGTGTTGGCTGAATATTCCTGGTGCTACCAAAAGCTGGGGAGCTTCATTTTTAGCACTCACAGCCACACCTGGCACAGTCAGCAGGTACCAGACATGGCTCTTCTTGCTCTTGTTCTGTCACTAACTCCTTCAAACTCATGTGAAATAGGTCAGAGGCTTCCCAGCTGAAGAACTAATTTGTAAGCACATTCACAAACCACTGCTCCACAGATCAGGAACTACACTTTTGGGTGTCCCTGTTAACACTTTCAGACCTCTCTGATTTAAAACAACAGCTTTTAGTAGCTGAGGATGAGTTGTGCTGTGGGAGGAGCTGCACCCAAGGTGGGCAGTTTGCATCTTGCAGTGACCCAGTGCCCTCCTGCCTAAGAATGTTTGTTGTTGCTGTTGGTTGGTTGTTACTCTGTCCCCTTTGCCTTCCAGAACCGGGACAGGAAGCACAGGACTTATGTTTACGTACTCATTGTCACCGAAGTGTTGGAGGACTGGGAGGACTCTGTCAATATTGGTAAGCTTGGTGCATGCTGCATTAACTGATGGAAACAAACCACAAGTCAGCTCAGCATCCCTCTGGCACCTGGAGTCTGTGTGAGTGTCATTGGGAAAGGTGTGCCCTTTGGTTGCTTGGGAAAAAAATTGTGGTGAAATTGATGCTTTTGTCACCTCTGTGGCCCAGGAGAAGCCAAGTAAGTGTCCAGCTGCCTCTGCAGCAATTTACTGTTTAATTCTTGCACTGGAAGGTACCAAGCAAAGAGCATGAAGAGCTGTCCTGTCTGAGATTAGAGGAATACACGTGGGCAGCATGGCTTAATGATTGCCTGTTACCTTTGAAATCTTTGTGTTTAAATTGGATTCCCAAGTGGAAATGAACCTGTTGTTGCCACAAGTTGTGACTGCACTGCAGCAAATGGAACATGACTCCCCTCAGGCTCTTTATGGAAAGAGTTAGAACTGAGAGCTGTCCACAGGAAACTGAAGTCCACTTGCAAATGGATGGAAATTGGGTGGTGCTTGATGTGTGTGTTGTGAGTTGTTGTAAAATGAGCATCTGGCTTGAATAGAAATTGCAGAAATAGCAAAATAATGTTTTTTTTTTTAAATAAGAAATGCAAGATGGGGGATGTACTGCCCTAAACAAACACCTGTCCCTGGGGACGGGGAGCTGTCAGTGTGGGGTTGGAGGGGGAGGTCCTTGAGATCAGAGAACATCCTTCTGTTGCATCTACTGATTTCTCTCTTTGCCCCCAGGAAGGAAAAGGGAATGGTTTAAGATAGAGGATGCCATAAAAGTTCTGCAGTATCATAAACCAGTGCAGGCCTCATATTTTGAGACCTTGAGGCAAGGCTGTCTGGCCAACAACGGCACCCCGGTCATGACCACGCCGTACTCCGAGAGCTCCGTGTCTGACATCAGATGACTGACGAGGTCCCTGCGAGAGCAATTCCCAAAAGCAGACTGAGACCTGGATTTCCCTCCCCTCCCTGTTTCCATGCCTCCTCCCTCACACCAGGCATGGGCAGCCGCCTGGGGCAGAGCAAGTGTTCAGAGTGCTGCGATTTAGTGCAAGGTGGGATGATTTTTTTTTTTCCGTTGGCTTTTTTTGCTTTTTTTTTT
>VWZS01002411.1:277222-294728 GCA_013397075.1 Rhabdornis inornatus
TTTTTTGATCTGTATTTTGTAAAATACATTTTGTGCATGAAGTGCCCCTTTCCTGGTACTCCGCTCCACGGCCTGGAGGCTGCCAGCCCTGCCTCTGCCTTGTGCTCTGAAGTGTCCCAAGTGTCCCCTTTGTGTCACCCCAGCCAGAGCCACTTTTTTTTTTTAATTAAAAGACTTCCAGTGTGAGATCAGCTTTTCAAGTCTTAGTCTGTACTGTAAGGTGCTGCTCAGACCCATGTGGGGATCACTTGCAGCACATCTGTATAAACTTATTTTTTAGATGGAGGATCTAACATTTTAATTTTGAGGGATTTTTTTTTTTTAATCCTGGTCTGCTTCTGAAAAGAAGGGTTCGTAATTAATCTGTTTGCCTTTTGTTCTGTTTTTTAAAAACACACATTCTGTGACAGTGCTAGTGGCTGGGCCAGTTTACTCCCCAATCCAGTATCTCCTGATTTAGTGCAGTGACACTTGAAGTTGAGGGCAGAGTTTGGATCACCTGCAGACATCCCTGCAGACATCCCTGCAGCTTCTCTGACAGCTTCTGCCAACGTTTCTGCATTTCCACCCGAGCGAAACCGCGCGGAGCTGGTGTGGAATCGCTGGCCAAAACCAACCGGCCTGAGCAGCTGTGACAGCGCCCGGATGGCGCCGGCTGCAGGGGGAATGGGGGCTGCAGGGGGGTTGGACGGACAGACAGACAGACAGACAGACTGCAGTGTGGCTCACCAACACTGTCCCTGCTCCCTGCTCGTGTCTCTCTTGTCCACATGCCTTACGCCGTGCTGAACTGGACACTTGGGCTTTGTGCTGAAGCATCGGATCGTGCTCACCGGAGAACCACGCGCGTGTCCCCGAAGAGAAATCCCGGGGAGGGAAAATTCAGGTGTTCGGTCTCTTGTCCTGTGGTTCTGCAGCACTTAGGGTGCAGCGTGGAGCGTGCTCGAGGTGTGCCCTCCGTGAAAGGTACAGCTGCCTCCTGCAGGCAGCATTCCCGGGGGAGCAGCACAGGAGAGCTCCCCGATGCGTTGGCACACTTCACACGGGGGTTTGTTGTTTTATTGCTGTAAGTTTCATGCTGTCTTGATTTGCCAACAGTGTTGTCTAGTTGGGAAATAAAATGGGAAGGGTTGGGGTTGGGAGGGTGGGTTGGGACAGGTACAGGTTTTGGGAGGGGCATTAATTAATCCCTGGCTTGGGACAAGAAGTGGTTGCTGAGTTCAGTAACTTCTCCTTTGTCAGAGCAGAGCCAAGATGTGAAATTAAATCTGCAGTACTTTTTTTTTTTTCTTTTTTTTTTTCCTGCTCTTTATTTAACAAAAAATATTCTAATAAACACTCACTGTTCTGGAGTTTTCTCTCTTCCTGAGAAGCGCTTACAATATGAAAATCTGATAGAAATATCCATGGAGCCTGGGACAAGGGGGAATGGTATCCTTGCTGGTTTGGCAAGAAGCTGTTCATTTTAAGATCCTCTTCTGTTCCTTTCCTTGTTCTCGCTGCTTTCATCGGTGTGGAGTAGCAAGGCCAAAAGCAGTGCCAGTGATTGCTGACATGGAAAACCACGCGTAAGGAACAGCCCATTATTCAAGGAGTAGCTCAAACCCAAGCGTCTGGAATTGAGCCTAAATTACACCAGTTCAGCTCACTTCAACTTAGAGACGAATGTACAATCCTTTCTCACTATGTGCTGGTCAGCCTGAACCAAACTCTCAAAAGGGCTTGAATAATTCTATCTGGAAGTGTCCAAGAAATTCCCAGAGTTGCTGTCCCTGTGCCCTGCGAGGCACCTGACACAGCCATCTACTGCCTTCAACGAGTCTTGGTCTCTACTGTACAGATTAGTCTGTTGGAAATGCTTTGCAACAAAACAGCTGGTACTCCTGAAAGAGTAACTGCAGTTTTAATATCAGCAGCATGCACACTTTTGTTTTTAAACTAAAAATGTTTTTACAGGGCTGTTAAACTGACAATTTAGGGTAGAATATTGTTATTGACTTGCTAATGGCTTATTTGTTTGGGTCAGAAAAAATAAATTGTGCCAAGAAAGTGTTTTAATGTGGCATGGATTGATGCTGTTACCACGGAGTGGCTGATGTTATGCCTTGTAACTGGAAATGGCTCCTGGGGCAGGAATAGCCTAGATTGAAGAGATGCAGATTTCAGACCAAGCCTGAGCCCCGTGCTCCCTGAACCTCTCCCTGCACCACACAATTCCCATCTTCCTCAGCATCTGAGGTTCTCTCTAGAGCTGGTGCAGCTGCACCCCCAGCAGTTGGAGTGGTTTTATCTAAACTGGTGTTAACTGGTTTGGGACTGACCCTGTCTGTGTGAGGCACAGGGAAGGGTGGCTCTGGTTCTGCAGCCTGGACTGTGCTGCTCGATCTCCCTGCTGGAGCCACTGTCCTGAGCTTGCTGAACCCCAGGGGGTGAGCCTGGGGCTCCCCTGGTGCTGTTCCCAGCTGGTAACATTGGATAGTGGGATTCTTACGTCAGCTGGCCTGGCCCTTACGTGGAGCATCACTCTGTGTCTCAGCATGCCGTGGGAGCAGTTTTTAGCTGGCTCTCAGCCTGGCTGTGCTCTTGGGGCACTGCTGGGAGTTGGGTACTACAGAAGGTGTCCCCAGACACCCTCAGCAAGGTGCAGCACTTGTCTGGTCCCCCTGTCCTGGCAGGTCTCCAATGCTGATTTGGGGTATGAGCAGGGTGCAGCTGAGGAGGGGCTGCTGCTCTTCATCACCTCTGGGCCCTGGGGGTCCCTCTGCAGTTCCTTAGGGGCACAGTGATGTCACTAATGGGGTCCCTTCTTCCCTTGCTGCTTTTCATTCCTGTGGTCATGGCCCAAGGACACCCCACTCTTGGTACACCAGTGAGGAGCAGGGAACTCTGCACCAGTTTGGTGACTCCAGCATGGGAGCAGGAGGAGACGCCCTGGAGTACCTGTGTGTCCAACTGCTGCTCGATCCTTCCAGCAGGATTTGTCAGATCCCAAACCTCTGTGATGGTCTTACATGATGTGTAGAACTCAAGAGACAGGTGGACATCCTTCTGCAGAGAGCTGAGGGTGATGAAACCCAGCAGGGCTGGAACTGTGTGGCTTTCTCTTTGGGGAGTCTCTCCCAGACAAGGATTTGCTGTGGTGGAAAGGGGATTGTGGTTCTTTGGTTATGGCAGCTTGGAAATCATGTGGCAGGAACGACACAGCACCTTGACTGAGGTGGTTGCTGCTGGGTGGGTTTGGGTTTCAGATGTGGCTGCACTCACGCTGAGGTTGTTCAAAGGCACATTTCAGAGGGAAGAACTCTTCTGCAGAGCAGAGTGGTGAACCCCAGGTGGGGATTAGGGGATTTCCCTGATGTGTAGTGGGTGCTGCCTGGCTGGGCCACTGCTGGGCTTGGGAGGTGCTGCCTTTTCCTGGGAGAGAAAAGTGAAAGCAGGGAGGGTTTTTTCCATTTTCCCTGAAATCTGGAATTCAGTGATGTTAAAGTACTTCTGGTGGCTTCCCAAAGATGGATGGTTTGAGTGGTTTGTTGGAACCTCAGTGTCACAGCTGTGCCTGCCCTATCTCAGGGCAGTGTTGCCACTTCCCAGCAGCACTGGCTGAGCTGTCCATGCTCTGTGTGGTCAGCAGGGCCAGCACACCCCAGCTCAGAACTGCCGTGGCACTGGGAATTCTGAGCCATAGGCATTCATCTCTCCAGGTACAGCATTAGGCAGAACATTCCCTGGATGTGGAGTTAACAGCCACTGTGCAAACTAAAAAGGTTTTTTTCAAATTGAAAACACATTAAACTTCAGGCTGTAAAACCTCCCCAGGACCAAGGCAGTGGCAGCAGGGAGGGGACATGGTGACAGCCTCGTCAGGATGGGTTGCTTCCAGTTTAGCCAGGTGGGTGTGTTCTGGGAATAGAGGAAGGGGGCAGAGCCTGAGGGCTGCACATCAGGGTTTCTCACCCATGGGTGCTGGGGGGAAGGTGGGAGCTGGGTTTGGGGGCTGGAAGGAGCAGCAGTAACAGCATTCCCACCAGCTCTGTTCCTGTGTAGATGGATGCTGTGAGCTCTTCCCTTTTGTCCTGCACAGCACCGAGGCAGCTCATTCAGCCTCAGCTGGAATGTGCCTTAAAGCAAACTCTGTAAAGGGAAAAATGAAAAGGGATTGGAATCTGCAAGTGTTGCTTTTTCCGTTGTGCGGCCACAAAGTATTCAGTGGCTAAAAATGTGGGTAGGGAATGTGAGGAATCCTCAGTTCCCTTCCCGGATCTAGCAGGGGCTTTGGGCCTTTGCCTCAGCTTTTCCATGCAGAAGCTGTGTTCAGCATTCCACAGTGAGCAGGGATCAGAATCTGGAAGCTGCACAGGTCCAGCGAGTACCCCTTGTACAAGAGCTGTAGGTTTTCCTGCCTTTTCTCTCTGTTTTATCCCAAACTGCCATGTTTGTGTTTTCACACAGCTGGATGCAGCACCCATCCCTGTGCAGAGCATGCAGGAGGCACTGGGGGTTGGTGAGGGGTTGCTTTGGGGTTTGACCCTCCCAGTTGGAGCCTGTGGCTGGTGCTGGGGGGGATCAGAGCTGCATCTTCAGCCAAACCTGCCCCAAGCAGTGACTGGTGCAGTGTGAGGAGCTTTTCCCTCTGGCTGGTCTTGCTCCCAGGCTGGGTTTTCCCTCCTGGCTCTGTTCTTCTGCTCAGTAAGGCATCATCAGGTGGCTGCAGCCCTTCAGGGACATGGTGACCTCAATGGCTGGGGTGTCCCTCAGCTTCTCCCTGAGCCCCTGACACACACAGGGCATGATCCTCATTTTCCTGACCTTGGAATGAACTAATCCAGCTGCTCTGGGCTGTGGAGATCCTGGAGTGCTGTGCTGGGGTAGTGTCAGGGGTCTGTACGTAACTATGGTGTAGCTGGTGAAAAAGAAACTGAACTGAAGTTGTATTTAGGAGATTTATAAATCTCTCTTTGGTGCTAGTCCATTGAGTTTTTTTTTATTTTCTTCTTTTTTTTTTTTTTGTGGGAAGATGGGAATTTTGATGTTATACTTGATGAATTTGCTTGAGAATTGCCTCAGAAACCTGGGGAGGTCTGAGAGTGTTTGTTGAATTTCCTGTGTGTCCTATTTTATATTTATTAAATCAGAAAATCTGGAACGATCACTTTGCATTTGCTGCTCAGTCCTTCCATGAGCTCTGTGTACATGGGGCTCTCCTGGCAGTCCCCCCAAATCAGGAGAATGGGACCCCAGACCCCAGCTGAGGGATGAATGACCAGGGTCCATTGCCCAGCCTCCTGTCCATGGGCGTGTTTGCCTGAGGCTTTTTCATTCCTCCCCAAAAGATGAATTTCCGTGGGTGGTCAGGGCTGTGGGGCTTTGACTGTCTCTGGTTGGTGTCTGAGCTGGTACCTTTGGCCTCACCCCCACGACTGAGGGTGGGACTGACCCAGGCACTGACCTTGGTGTGAGGGAAAACAGGTTCTGAACCCTTCCAGATACTGATCCAAGTCATCCAAATATCCAGGCCTAGAGTGGGGGCTGATGGTGAAGGATCCCTGGGTGTTGTGCTCCATGTGATGGTGGTGTCAGTTGGGATGTGGTGGGATTGGCTGGATTGTTGTGGGGTCAGTTGGGATGTGGTGAGCTCAGCTGGGATGTGGTGGGGTCAGCTAGGATACCTCATGGAGGTTCTTGTGCTGCTCCTGCCACCTGGCTTTCACAGGGAAGTGTCAGCAATTTTGCGGAAGGAAAACTGATATAGAGAATGAACCTGCTGATTTATTAAGATTAAAAGAGGCCTGATGTTTTCAGTGATTTTCTATGAGTTGCAAGTGAATACTCAATTCATTGTGAATTCAGGATGGTTTTGTACTTGTAATTCCCATAATCTGTTTGGGTTTATTTTCCTGGCTGCATATCTCTGTTCCTCACTGCAGCATTTGGTGTTTCTAATCTCCTGGTGAACTTCACATGGGAGGTTACAATAAATTACATAGTTTGCAGAAACACTTTGCAACTGCAAAGGCCCTTTGGAAATGGAGCATTGCAACGGATGCATTTTCTCTTTTTTACTGACTCATTCTTACAACACCTTTGTTCAGAGTCCCACATGTGAAGTAGAAAACACGTTCTGTTTCCTTTGGGACTCTGTCTCAGTTGGAGCCTTTGGATAATGGAGGTATTCTCCTGCTCCTGGCTGGCAGGTGCAGGACATCCCTACATGATTCTGACCTTTCATCTATCATGTCTCCACAAAGGCTGCAGGGCTCTCTGTGTGTGAAGCTGGGTGGTGCGGCAGGGTCCTGTCACGAGGGGTTTCCTCTGTGGTGTGTGTGAGAGAGGCCATCACTGTCCTTAAAAGAGTGAAAAATTGAAAAAATTAAATTGGTGGATGCCAGTTTGCCGAGAGTGTGAGCTGTAATCTAGTGCCAACCAATAAACATGCCAGTATTTCACACGGCTCTGCCTCCTACCTGGTCTCTCCATCCCAGCACTGTTCCTTGTGCATGTGAACTCGGAGGTCGGGCAACGGTATCACCCAAGGAGAAATCCCTCCCTGCAGTGGCTTGGGGGACAGTAACAGCATGGAAGAGGAGCTGCAGGGATGTCACCAACAGCCTGGCGTTGAGATGGGCTCCCTGATGGGGCATGCACCCTGCAATAAAAAGGGGCATTTTAAGGAGAGAGCCTCGTGGAGCCTCTGAATGTGCTCCCATCTCTTTCACAAAGTCCTTCCCAAGGGAATAGCTGTGGGAGAGGCCGGGTGGAGCCTGCATCGACAGCACCAGCACCCCGGCCGTGCGTGGTGCCGCTGGCGCTGCCGGCCCGGCTACAGAAAAGTGAGCTCAGCAAACCCATCCTGGTGTGGAGACGCATCCCTAGGCGAGTCTTTCCAAATTCCCTTTGGGATCTGGATGTGACCAGGCTCCTCCTGCAGAAAACACAGTGGCTGGTGCACTATAGCCTCGTGTTGCAGCTGCGGCGGGGAGCCCAGGGCAGAATTAATCTGTGCTGACGGCGGCGTTAATGCCTGAGCGGGCGAGCGGCGAGGCAGAGCCGGGGCTGTGCCCCCGCGGGGACGGTGGCACCCGGCCCCCAGCCCGGCATTTCTGGGCGGATGAGCAGCCGGAGGGATGCGCTGGCTGGAAATCCAGCCACTTGCGCTCAGCTGCTTAAACGGCAGCTTAGCGGCTCAGCAAAGCTGTCCCCAATTATGTGCTGGGGGCCGAGCAGCGCAGGGGAGGGGGCTGATGTCTCACAGCGGGGGTTGGGGCAGAAATATATTTATTTCTGCTATTGCTTGTGTTGCTATTCCAACTTTTCCCCTCTGGCTGTCGCCCCTTACACCCCAGTCACGAAGGTGCCTTGTCCCCAGGATGGGTGGCAATGCTGCCCTCAGCCCTCCCCAACATCTTTCCCCACCCCAAGGCAAGCAAGAGGGAGGTTTCTCTAGGGATGAGCAGATCCTGTGCTGCCCCAGCTTTAAGTCCCCTTTTTCCCTCATCTGGGTGCTCTGGGAAGCAGTGGATTGGGAAAAAAAATGTTCACGTGGGATCTAGGAATGCTGCAGGTGTCCCGGGATGGCTCTGGCCATGTGGAGGGGCTTGGTGACCCCCGGTCCCCTCCCAAGATGCTGCTTCCCCTGGACCACGCATGCTCCTCCTGGCCATGTGCTCCCACTCGCTCATGCTCTCCAAGGAGCTTTCCTAGAAATGGATGGATTTATTTTTAGCCATGGCACAGCAGGGTTCAGCTGGGAGGGGATGGGCAGCAGTGGATGGTGTCAATGTTGGGCTGGGCGGGACTGGGGATCCTGTCCCACTCTGTGGTTGCCCCCTTGCAGTGGTGAACAGGGGCTGGGGCTGGTTTGGTGAGGGTCTCTGGGGCAGGGGGAGTCAGCACAGACAAGGAGACCAATGCCACTGCTAGGGAGAGTGGGGTCAGTGTGGGCTGGTGGGGCCAGCAGGACCCCTGGGGACAATGGGACACTGGGAACAGCAGGTGTTGGTCCCTCTCGGGATGGCTGGTGCCCTTTTCTGGTCTGGAGAGGGGAAAATAACCCTGCACGGGCTGGGCAGGAGGTGAGGGCAGCAGTGCAGGGACTGGCAGTGGTTTAGGCAGCGATATGGGCAGGGTGCAGGAAGCACTGCTGGCAGAAGTGCAGGCAGGGTACAGGCAGAGGTGCAGGCAGGGGCACAGGCAGGGTCCAGACAGCAGTGCAGGCAGGGTGCAGGCAGATATGCAGGCAGGGTACAGGAAGCAGTGCAGGCAAGGTCCAGGCAGAGGTGCAGGCAGCAGTGCAGGCAGAGTCCAGGGTACAACCGACTGTGCCGTGGGCAAGTTCATCCCAGACTGTCGCTGCTCTTCCCCACCAGCTCAGGAGGCTCTGGATGCTCTGCAGTGGCCAAGCCCTGTCCTGCTGCCAGTCCAGGGGCTCTGTCCCCCCCACTCCCCCATATTCAGGCTCCTCTTTCACCTCATTCCATTCGATGATTATTTTCTGTAGCTGTTGGGAAGTGCAGTGGGGCCCAGCCCTTCCTGGTGTCCCCCGCTCCTGCCTGACCCACTTAGCGGGACCATCTGGTCCCTGCGGGCAAAGCGGATTAGCCCTGCGGCAGGATCAGGGCTGGGGCGCTGCCACCGCTGTGGGTGACACTGCCAGCACCATCACAGCTCCTGCCTGGAGTCCCCACGGCTGCAGCCTGGGGCAGAGCGGCCACAGAAGGGACCCCAGGCTGTGGGTTCCTGGTCCCTGGCCAGGGACCCACAGCCGCCCCCACTGTGGATGACCCTGCCCGTGTTCCTGGCATCCCCTGAAACCCAGCCCTGTGGGCTGGTTGTCTCACACCACATCTACATCTCCATCCATCCATCCATCCATCCATCCATCCATCCATCCATCCATCCATCCATCCCTCTCTCTTCTCCCATCCACACCCCAGCTGGGCACTCACCTGGCCAGATGTGTAACTTCCCCTTCCCTCCCTCCATTTCTCTGCCCACCCCTGTGCTCACCTTTCCTTGTGCCGTCTCCCACTGGTCCCAGGGGCCTTTTCTTCCTTTCTCACCATTTTTTTTTTCCTGTCTTTTCCTTTCCTCCCTCTCCCGGTTCCCCATCTTTCCATTTTGCCTCTCTATGCCTGGCTCCCCATATTTCCATTTTCCCTGGCTCTCTTCGCCCGGTTTNTCCCGGGCAGAGCCCAGTGCAGGAGACCCTCCCGCTGGTGGAGGCGGATCTTCCCCTCCATCCCCAGCTCTGCAGGGAGGGGGGAGCGGGGTGACCCCCTCCCCCACGGGGTGATACCGGGCGGGGGATCATTAGNCATCCATCCATCCATCCATCCATCCATCCATCCATCCATCCATCCATCCCTCTCTCTTCTCCCATCCACACCCCAGCTGGGCACTCACCTGGCCAGATGTGTAACTTCCCCTTCCCTCCCTCCATTTCTCTGCCCACCCCTGTGCTCACCTTTCCTTGTGCCGTCTCCCACTGGTCCCAGGGGCCTTTTCTTCCTTTCTCACCATTTTTTTTTTCCTGTCTTTTCCTTTCCTCCCTCTCCCGGTTCCCCATCTTTCCATTTTGCCTCTCTATGCCTGGCTCCCCATATTTCCATTTTCCCTGGCTCTCTTCGCCCGGTTTCCCATTTTTCCATTTATTTTTCCATTTTCCCTGGCTCTCTCTGCCTATTTCCCCATTTTTTCATTTTCCCTGGCTTTCCTGACCCTGTTCCCCATATTTCCATTTTCCCTAGCTCGGTTTCCCATTTTTCAATTTATTTTCCCATTTTCCCTGGCTCTCTTTGCCCGGTTTCCCACATTTCCATTTATTTTCCTATTTTCCCTGGCTCTCCTTACCGTGTTTCCTTTTCTCCCCTCACGCGTTTTCCCGCCCGTCCCCGCCCGGTCTTTGCTGCCCCCTGCCGGCCGCGCGCCGCCNACCTGTGCGCTGGTCATTCCCGAGTGGTGAATTCCTGGATTGGGGGTCATTCCCGAGCGGTGAATTCCCGGGGTGAGGGTCATTCCTGGGTGGTGAATTCCTGGGGTGGGGTCATTGCCGGGTGGTGGGTCAGTGCTGGGGTGGGGGTCGTTCCCGAGGCCGGTGGGTCATTCCCAAGGCCGGCTGTGGGTTGCAGAGCTTCCGTCCGTGGGGCCGGACAGGCGCGTCCCCCCCATGCGGGCAGGAGCCGGCGCTGGGCCATGAGCAACGCCACGGCCCCCACGGCCCCGGGCGCGGCGGGGGACTCGCTGGTGGGCTCCGTGCTGGGGCCCTTCTTCCTCCTCACCCTCCTCGGCGCCCTCCTGGCCGCGGTGAGTGGGCGGGCTGGGGACATCGGGGGGCAGCGAGCCTAGCCCCAAGCCCCGCGCTGCTGATGCCTTTCTCCGCAGGTGATGTACGTCAAGAAGAAGCGCAGGTGAGCGGGGCCGCGCCGCTGGGGGGGCCGTGGGGGGACTGCGGGGTCACCACTCACCACTGACCCCCGGCAGGTCCGACCGGCTGCGGCACCGGCTGCTGCCCATGTACAGCTACGACCCGGCTGAGGAGCCGCCCGAGTCGGAGCAGGAGCTGCTGGTGGAGGCTGAGGAGGCTCAGGTGGGTTGCTGCGGTGGGAATTGGCGTTTATCCTGTTTTTTCCATGAAAAATTTAAACAGCAGCAAGTGAGGTGCCTGTCCCGAGGGAGATGTGGGAATCGTGGGATCATTCAGGTTCGGAAAGACCTCCAAGAAGGTTGAGTCCAACCTGGAGGGAGTTGGGCTTTGGGTGTAATCCAGAGTTTTTTGGGAGGGTTGGGCTGCGTGGGCAGTGCGTTCCCCACCCGCCACGATGCCCTGGGCTGCAGGCGTGTCCCTCTGTGTTGCAGGTGGTGCCCGGCTGGGGGGGACCCTCGCCCTCTTGGCCCCCGCGCAGGGACTGGAGGGCCTGACCCTGCCTGGAGCACCGGGACCGGATCCTGCCCGCAGGAGGGAAGGGAGGACAGTGTCGGCACTGGTACCATCAGCCAAAACAGGCAGGATGTGCCCACAGTGGTGCCACGATGCCACAGCTGCTGCCCTCACCTCTGAGCACTGACCAGGACGAGACATCTCCCACCTCAGTGCCTGATTTTGCTTTTTTTTTTTTTTGCTTGAACTACTCCAACAGCCTCTTGGAAAATGCCGGGAGGGCCCACGGGGGCTGGCAGACTGGCAGGGAGCAGCAGGCTCTGCTGGTACGGGATGCCTGGGGGAAGATGGGGTAAATAAATGTGTCTCTGCCTTGGCTCCGAGGCTCGGTGTGGGGCTGGGAGTTCCCGGCCTTGGCTGGGAGTTTGGGGGGCAGCAGGGCTTTGCCTGTTTGTGTTTCCATCACCAGCTCATCCCCGTGGATGGCTGGTGGCTGCCACCAGCACGGATGTCCCTGTGGAGGAGATGCCCGAGGAGGAGCCACCCCTACCCCACCCAGCCGGGGCCGGGGACAGAAGCATCACAAACATCCATAAAATGTTTTATTCAAGTAACTGCAAATAGGAACCCAAAAGGTCGTTAACAGTGAACCAAAAAAGAAACCCAAACCAAACCCCAATTCTCTCCCGCCGGGCCGCCCGGCACCGACCTCCGGTCCCGCTGCAGCCGTCGTGCCGGGGCAGAGGGGTAGGGGGAGCATCCCATGGTCCCCCCACACCTCTGCCCTGCCAGCCTCGATCCCTTGAAGCAGCAGAGCGAACTAGACCTCAAAATAACGATTTTTTTTTTTTAAAAAAAGAAAAATGGAGCCCAAAAAAAAGGGGGGGAAAAAAAAAATACCCCACAGCCCCCAGCAACACCCCGAAAACAGGAACCACCGAGCCCACGGTGCCCCGGCAGCGCAGCAGCACATCTGTGAGTTCAGAGAGTGGAACTTAAATATCCAGAGGTAGTTGTGAATGAAAGGAAAAAAAGTACTAAACAAAAAAAAATATATATATACCAGAACCTATGAGGAAAGGGCTGCCTGGAGCCAGCCATGCTCGGGCACCCCTGGGGATGGGAATCCCCGGGGATGGGCACCGGGCCCTGGCAGCGCTGCGGGAGCTGCTCCCACACACACAGTGCAGTCACCCAGGACTGGGGGGACAAAGGGGGTTGCCCAGGGTAGCAGCAGGGCCAGAGCAAAGGTCTAATGCATTTTGGGGGGTCTCACCTTCACTGCCCCCCTGTCTCTTCCCTGCAGAGGCCCCAGGGCAGAGCCCAATGCTGGGGGAGGCAGCCAGCACCCGCTTTGGCGGGGTGAGATCACTGCATGGGGGGCAGCGAAAGTGGGGGGCGCCAGCCCCGGCTCTCTGCCATGATCCCCCTTTCCAGTGGGGCTGCCCCGAACCCCAGGGCTGAGAAGGGGGAGCTGGGGCAGGTGCCCCCCCCGGGCGGGGGCTGTGGGGGCCGCCCGGGTTGGGCCATTTTCCAGTGCTGCCTTGTCTGAGGGTGAGGAGGGAGCGGAGGAGGAGGGAGGAGGAGGAAGCCAGGGCGGCACAGTGGGTCTCTCCCCGTCCCTCTCCCCCGGCCGCTGCGGGGCCGTCGGGCGATGAGGTAGCGCCGGTTCGGGAGGTGTCACTGCTCCTCCTCGGATGACTCCTGGGAAATGTTCACCTCTTCCTCGTCCTGCTGCTGCAAGGCAAGGGAGCGTGGCCGGGGGGTGTCAGGGAGTGCAGCCCCACTGCACTGCCCCTGGACAAAGGGCTGGCCAGACACATCACACCCCTTGTGCAAAGAGGGAAACTGAGGCACTGCACCCTCCTGCATTAAAGGACTGGCTCTGACTCCAGCTTGGAGCTTAAATCCCAGGTGAGAAACCCCGGGGTGGGCTCACAGTGAGGAGACCACACCCCTGAGTGCACAACACATCGGAGTGTTGAGACCGCGGTCCCCAGTGGCCACCGGGGGGTGGTGGCAGCCGCGGTTGTCCCTGTCCAGTCCCGGGTGTCCCTGTCCAGCCCCCAGGCCGGGGTGGGCGGCCGTGACCCCGCACGCGGCGGTGACTCAGGGCTGAGTGAGCCTGAGTCACACCGGCCCCCGCTTCCTCCCGCTTCATTCACAAAAACGCCACCGCGCCTGCCAGAGCGGGACATCGTGTCCCCGGCACGGCCCCGCTGGCACGGGACAGGCTCCTCCCACACCTCCCCTCACTGGTGTCGCCAAACAGCCCCTGGAACTGTGACACCGACACAGGAGACCCCAGGATGCCACCTCGGGTTTGCAGCCCTGGCTGATCTCAATCCCTCAGCTCTGCAAGGAATTTCAGTGGGAAAAAGAACAAAATCTGGGACAGGCAGGGAAGGGAGATGAAACTGTCCGGGTACCTGGCAGCTGCCTGAGCTGTGAACCGAGGGGAATGGAGAAAAAATGGAATGGAGGAGGGAAAGCTCAGGGAAGGAAGGGGGTGGCTGCGCCCACTGGCTGCAGGAATGCTGTGCAGGGATCCAGGCAGGCGTGTGCCAGCATGTCCCCAGGGCAGGACCAGCCACCCAACGCTGCTCTTGGGCCCATGGGGAGGTGGGGGGGGGGGCAGGATTCCTCAAACCCCCAGCCCTAGGGGGTTTGGAGCCCACCCAGTGCCGTGTCCTACTCACTCAACTGCTCTGAGCTCCTCCAACCCGACAGCATCCACCCTGCATTCATGGGACTCTCTGGGGAGCTGCTGTGCCCCCAAAGTGCCCAGCGCCCTGCCAGGGTGGATGGGGAAGGGAAAAGCCCACTCACCGATTTTTTGGGTCGCCCTCGAGGTTTCCTCCCTGGTGTGACTGCAGCTTTCTGAGCCAGGACAACAAAAAAAGGCATTTTGATCAGGCTGTCCCCAGGATGCTGGCAGGGGTGGGCGGTGTTCCCCTTCCTCCCACCCGTGCCTGCCAGATTCATCACCCCAGTGGCATCTCCTGGGGTGCTGCTGCCAGCCCCCCGAGCCCCCCCGGCCCTGGGATGCCCCGTGAGTCACGAGGTGGGTGCAGGATGTGAGTCGCGTGTTTTGCAAACAAGTTTATCTCGGGTGTCCTGGTGCTGACACATGGCCCCCAGCTCCACCACCCTCCCTGGGCCAGATTCCCACTCCTCTATCCCCACCTCTGAGACAGATCTGCCCTGAATTGTCCATAATTGAGCTCAAAGCAGACCTGTGGTACCAGCACCCAGCTGGAGCAGCCCCATCCCCGGGTACCTACCCTGCCCTTTGTGGTGGCCTTGTTTTTACTGCCCTTCGGCCGTCCACGGGGTCTCTTGGGGGTCGGGGCCTCGCTGGGCTCCTGCTGGAGGGAGAGCAGAGGGGGTTGCATGCCCAGAGTGGCTTCCAGTGCACCCCAGGATGCTCCAGCCTGGGAGTCCCATTGTCCCCAGCAGACCCTGCTAGGGCAGAGATACTCTTCCATGTGGTACTGGGAGCACTGGTCACACTGGGACTGGTGATCAGACACCAGGCACAGGCTCCTGTGTGTCCTTCAGCTGGGCATACGTGACCTTTTCCACCCCCAGCATCACCCACTCAGCTCACATGGATGGTCCCCATGGCCCCTCAGCCCAGACCGTGCTTGCTGCTGGTGCTGCAGCAGCCGAGGAGGTGTCGTGGAAGCCACAAATCACCTTTTCTGCAGGAAAACGATGTGCACAAACCCCACCTGCCTCGGGGGGGCTGAGCGGGGTTTGGTACTATAAAGGCTCCAACAGCATCTTATCTCTCTGAGCAGCTTTTGCTAATGGGGCTTTAATTAGCCCGTCTGCAAAGGCAGGTTCAGCAGGGCCTGGGGAGGGGCAGGAGAGCCCCCAGCGAGGGCCAGGAGCTCTGGAGCCCCCCAGGAGGGTCCTGCTGGTGAGCCCTCGGGAGGTGCTGCCCAAAGGGGTAATGGGGCTGCACTGGGGGTGTCCCCAACCTAGGAGTGTAGGTGTGGGGGGGGTTTCCTGCTGCCCCATACCCTGGGGGTGCCCAGTCCCTCCTTTCTCATAGGGGACCCCACGTACCTGCGGCTTCTTCCTAGGCCGCCCTCGGCCCCTCTTCTCCGACACGTCTTTCTCCCCTTTGGAGGCCAGGGGCTGGCTGGATTTGGCGCTGGATTCACTCATTGTCTGTCCCGGGAGGGAGGAAGGTCAATCAGCCACGGCTCTGGCTCAGCATGCCAGCCGTGCCATCCCCCAGCCCTCACCTGGGCCAGGTGACATGCCCCCTGCATGCTCTTGGCACTGGCTGCAAGGCAGTGCCCCAAGCCCATGGCATGGCCACCCTGCAGGACCAGCCAGTGCTCAGGCAGCTCCTGGGGTCCCCTCAGGTGTTTGGGGAGCAGCAGCTTGGCCAGCCCATCCTGCAGAGCCTGGCCTCTTTCCTCAAAAAGAGGAGTGGCTCCAGGTTTAATATGAAATCCCACATGTGCTACTGGCATCCATGAGTTGAGACAGGATGAGCGGTGGCACTGGAGTCCTTGGGTGTCACCAGGGGGGTGCCAGGACCCTGGAGTGGGGCTCAAGGTCCCACAGCCCTGCTGCTTCTGGCACTGCTGAACCCCTGCCCCTGTTCCTGCCACCTAGCTGGGGTTAGGGACATGCACTTTGACCTGGGGACACTGGGTTGTCACCTCCCCTGTGCATGTCCCAAAGGGCTGGGCAGCTCTCCCTTGCTCTTGGAGCAATCCCACAAAGTAAAAGGCTCCATCTTCCCCTCTCCACCTCGATGCTTCCCAGGGGCACAGGGAAAACCTGCTTTTCCAGAGCCGAGGGGGCGGCTCCATGCTTGTCTGCCAGCCCAGGAGCCAGGAGGATGGACTCAGGGTGGCAAGGAGCAGGATTGCTGCCACAGCCCTGGTGCTTGCTGGTGACCCCACACAGGGCCAGGTGGCCGTGTCCATGCTGGGGACATCTGCCCAGAGTGGAGATGTGAGGCTTCCCAGCAGGAACAGAGGCAGGTCCAAGGTTGTGTGCCCAGTCTGTGCATGCTGATGGAAGCACCCTCCTACCTCTGGGATAATAACGCTCAGTTTTGAGGAACTGGTCTCGATTTGATGGTATGGGAGCTCTTGGGATAGTGGGGCTGCAACAGCAGAGGGTGCTGAGCCCCCTGGGATACTGAGCCTCACTGGGGAGGGTGTGGGCAGGACATGCAGCCTGAGGAGCCACACTCAGACCTCTGAGCCTTTTCAAAAAACAGGCGTCAGCTCCTGCTCCCCTCTGGAAGTGACTCATGAGCGCAGAACAACAACAACAAAAACCACCCTCGGAGTCTTTTTTTTTTTTTTTTTTTGGGAGACAGAAACCATGCCGTAGAGTAAACACCCCGAAAATATTACTCACAGCATCCCAGAGCCCATCAAGGAGTCTCTTAGGGAAAAAAAGAAGTATGGTTTAGATTTAGGCCAGCAAAGGGCCGGCTGCTGGTTGGGCTGGGACGGGGTTTTGTCTCTTTTTAAGTCAATCTCTGTGAGAGGCAGCACAGCCTCGAGCTGCTGCGTGCCCCCTCCCGCAGCTGGAAACAGATGGGCCCAGCATGGCCCCCACCCTGCCGTACTCTCCACCCCTGGAGGAGGGACCAGACCCCACAGCAGTTCTGGCTGGGAATGCCAAGGGGACCCTCCATAGGACGGGGATGCCGCTGGCTCTGCTCCCCATCCCCCACCAAAAGCAGCTCCTGCTGCTGCAAAGTTGTTGGTGCTGGGGAAAGCACGTGCACCTCCCACCCATCCTTCTGCATCCCACCCATCCATCCCTCCTCATCCTAGCCCTCCCTCCAGCACCTCAGAGCTCTCCCCAGGGGCTGCAGATCTGAGGGGACTCAGGGAGCCCCGCTCTGGCAGAGGGGGTTGGGAGGAGGATGCTGGAAATGGGGGATGCTTCTCTCCCATCCCAGCACCTTCCCAGCCAGGCCCCCCTTGTTCCCGAGAGCAGCCCCAGCTCCCCGCAATGCCCCCGGCTCGGCAGCACCTGCCAGGCCCCGGGTGTGCTCCGAGCCTGTGGGACGATGCCGGGCACATGGCGGGAGCAGCTCCGGCCCTGCTCACACGCATCAGAGCCATGGAGGGAGGGAGCAGCTGGGTTGCCATGGAGGAGAGGAAGCAGCTGAGGGAGAAACCTTTCCAGGCAGGGAGGAATCAGTGGGGGACGCGGGCAGGGGCTGCCCGGCTCCCCGCGGCCGAGGGAGGGGGGGAAACATCTCTGCACGGTTTGGAGGTGGAGGGGCCACATCTGCCTCTCGATTGATGGAGCTGGGGGAAGGAAACCTCCTCCCCTCTCCATCCCTATGGATGCTGAGCCGCCGGGCTCTCCTCCCCCAGCCCCATCGCTCCCTCTGCTCCAACCCTGAGCTGGGCTGTCCTCAGCAGCCACCTCTGGATTGCACAAGCCCAACCTGTCCCCTCGGAACCGCGCTCCCGGCTGCTCCTGGGCCTGGTCCTGCCTTCCCAGCCGCCTCTGCTGGCTTATGCTGCTCCGTGCAGATAACCCCACAAATCCCCCGCTCCTGCCACCTACTCTTAGATTAAACAAACTGGCCCAGGAGAAGCGGGGAGATAGGCGGGGGCTTAGATCTTAAATTTA
>VWZS01002411.1:295739-363196 GCA_013397075.1 Rhabdornis inornatus
GAGCTCCTAGCCTTACTGGAGGGGATCCAGCTGCTAAAAATAGCAAAATCACACTCGAAATTAAATAAGGGCAAACAGGCGAAGGGAGCTCCCAGCGCCGGCGGAGCGGGGGAGGCGGAGCCGGGGCCGCATCACGGCGGGGGCGGCGCGGGGCGGCGCGGCCGGGAGCGATAGGGCCGTTCAAAGGGCTGCGGCGGCGGCTGCGCCCCCGGCCCTGCCTGCCCGAGGGTCCTTGCAGGCACATGGAGGGCCCCCTGGGAGGCTGCAAGCAGCGCCGGGGAGGATTGAGACACCCTCGTGCTCCCGCTTCGGGAATGCTCCTGGATGGGGCTTTGTGGGGGGTGGGGGGCGGCTGCCCCCGGCTGGGTGACCCCACGATGGGTCACCCCCCCCATGGAAACACCCGCGGCTCTCCCCTCTCTGTATTTTGGGCTGGCGTGGGGGGTTTGGTGTCCCCCCGTGTGGGGGCAATCACCGGCCAGGACCGGGCCGTGTGTCCACGGCCAAAGCACGATGCTCCTGTTTGCTGCTTCCTCACCAGGTCAACCCCCAAACAAAAAAAAGGTTCTGGTCCCCATCTGGAGGCACCAGCAGTGGGGGCTCCCTTCCCAGGGCTGCCTGGATGGTGTTGTGATATTAATTTAATATTTTACTGCAGCACCACTGGCAAAAGGGCAGGCTGGTGTGGGAGCACGTCCTGCTCAGCACAGTGGGGTTTGGGGGGTAGGTCCTGCTCAGCACAGTGGGGTTTGAGGGCTTGGGGGGCACATCCTGCTCAGCACAGTGGGGTTTGGGGGGCTTGTGAGCAGCCCTGAGGCTCTCCTGGGCTTTAACCAGGTGCTGGGCTCAGTCTGTAGTGAAAAGCTTCGTTCAGAATTCCTGTGGTCAGTTTGGAAGTGGTTTGGGTCAGTCTGGAATCAGCTGAGACCAGCTCTCCAGAGAGGTACCCCAAAACCCAGGTTCCTGCTGTGCCAGGGCAGTGTTTGTAAGACATGTTGAGCATTTGGACCCCAAATTACAGTGGTTTTTCTTGATGGGATACCTGGAAATTCAGAGCTCAGGATCCCATTGTGTGAAATTTCTGCAAACAGTGAAAACAACAATCACAAATCTAATGGAAACTCTGATTTAGGTGCTTTTGACCATCCTGACTCTAAGGGTTGAACTCTAAAGTGAGGATCTGAACTTCAGACTGCTGGATTTAAGTTTCAGGCAAGTTTTTATTAAAAGAACAAAAAGGGGGACCTCTAAAAAGAGGAAATGTGAAAGTATCGATATCTGCTTGTGCAAAACTGCTCTGGCAAGGAAGGTTTGTGATGCAAAACAAACCAAACCCATCCAGGCTTGGGGCACTTGTTTCTGCTAATTGTTATTTGGATTTTTCAATTCCCCTGCCTAAAACACAATCAGAGCAGCGTCCCTTTCTGACAGTTAAAAAATGAAAGCAAAGAGGGGGAAGAACCCTCCTGCAAGAGGGTTCCTGTTCCCTAACACCTGCAGGAAGTGCAGGCACCACCCTGCCTGCACCCGTGCAGCTCCGGGGTGGGTCTCCCCCATCCCAGGGCCTCAAGTCCGGGCAAAGGGTTGTTTGCAGACCCCAAGTATCCTCTTTTTTTTTTTCTTTTTTTTTTTTTTTTTTTTTTTGGCTAAAATTAACGTTTCCTCAACGTGCAGACAGCCCTGCCTGGGTTTGGATGTGACTTTTACCCCAAGGCTGCTTCTCAGGCTTCCCCTTTGCTGTGAGCCCAACAAGGAACTTGGTTTGTGTCCTGGCAGAGGCTCGTTGTTATTAATATCCCTCGTTATTTACTGTGCAGTGCCGGTGAATGGCAGCAGCCCGAGCCCTGCAAACGACTGGGGCTGCTCTGCTTTAATCCCTCAAAGTTTTGGCAGCTCCCCACTCTCTGAGCTCACGCTGGGTTCACCCGTGGGGCGACCGCTTGGTCTTTAAAGAAAAATAGTGCTGCAATGGTGCCCCAGAACTAGAGAGAGGTGGGGAGATGGCCTAGGAGCCAGGTACAGGCACACAGCCACGTGCAAGGAGGGGAGAACAGGGAAAAAACTGGGCTGGAGCTGGGCCCAGGGCTGCAGTCCTGGAGGAACATTTTCACTTTTGTTTCTGCACTTGGGCTCCTGATTTACAGCTCGTGGCCGAGTGGGTTTGGAAGCAGGACTGGGCAAGTTCCCCCATCCTGCAGTTGAGTTCTGCAGCCAGAGAAGAAGCTGAAAATGGCTGGAAACAAATGATTTATTATCCCCCCACGGCAGCTGAGCCCATCGCGGGGCACGGCGGAACAGCCCGTGCCGTGCCGGGCTGGCATCGCACGGAGCCGAGCAGCCCCGGTACCCCGGGGTCCGAACGGGCTGGGAACCGCTCCGGGATCCGGGATGTGAGCAGGGATGTCCCGGCCCGGGTGCTCACAGGGCTGGCCGGCCATGGCGCGGGAGGACAGGGACAGCGATGTGCCCTTTGTTTCCCCTCCCGGCTTTGTTTCCCCGATGGCCCCATTGATGAAGCCCCATGTGGCCAAACAGCCCCGACCCACCCCAAACCAGGCCTGTTAATTTGATTAAATGGCTGCTTCCTCCTTCTCACCCCGGAGCAGATTGAGCTCTCACCAGGGCAGCGTTTTCCTGCAGCCCCATTCTGGGGACAAATTCCTAAATCACCTGATAACTTACAGGCTTAACGCCGCCGACTTGAGCCCGGGGTTTGCAGGACGCAGCCCCAGGCCAGCGCCCTGAGGTGTACGAGCTGCAAATGGGGCGTGCACACAGGAATTATTTCGTATCTCGATTTATTTAGCCAATTTCAAGCTTGGGAGGAGACCTGGTGGAGAAATTGGTGCCCAGTGCTTGAGAAAAGCTGAGCCTCTGGAAAGTGCCCTGAAAAAAAAAGGTGCTTGAAATCATCCTCAGCTCCTTGGGCTCCTCCGAACCGCGGGTGCTGAGTGGCTGTCCCGAAAAGCATCCAGGGGGGACATGGGGGACCAGAGGGTGGCCGTGAGTGGCACACATCTTATCCTGCCTTGTCCTGCGTCCTGGCACTGCCACCGAGCCCCGCAAAGCTGCGTTTGGGATTTGGGCGCCTAATTCCTGCTAATTTCCCTGGGAAAGGGGAAACCCGATCCTCTGAGTCAGCTCAGGTTGTTGGGTGATTGGAAGGGCCACCTGGCTAATTACAGCGGGTGTGTTTGTCACCTCCAGAACCCTCTGGAACAGCGGTTAATGGGGCGTGGCGCGGGCTGGATTCCCCGGCTGGGAGCTGGGGATTCAGGGAATTCGGTGGCGGTGGGAAGCAGAAGGGTTTGGAGGTGCTCCTTGCTCCGAGGTGCTTGGGGCTGCAATAAGCACAGCCCCCGCACAGAGAAATGCACATAAATAACTCCCTGTACCCTGATGATCCCGAGACAGCACCGGCTGATCCATGGCGGCCGCAGGGCGAGCAGGATCAGCCGGTGGGGCTGGAAAGCGGCTCAGGCTCAGCCGCCCCTCACCTGCACGTCCTGACCTGCGGGGACATGTCCCTGCCCGTCACCCCTACTCGGTGCCAGCGGGGTCTGGTTTAGTGCCACTGCTGTCCCCTGGGATGGAGTGGGTGCATTTTGGAGGGATGGGCAAGGGGCCGTGTCTGGGGTGCTCTGGCTTGGGCACTCTGTACTGGAGCATCCCGTGAGTTTTGGGGAGCTGCTCGGGCCCCCTGTGCTCCTCGGACACCGGCTGTGCCACCTTCTGGGCCTGGGGTGGCTGCTGGCTCTGGCAGGGAGCGGGATGCTCTGGAGCTGCAGCCATCGCTGCGCGGCTGCACAATGGCCTTTTGTCTGCGGGGCTGCCCCGGGAACATCCCGCCATCCCAGTTTCCCAGTAACATGAAACCTCCTCGGGGCTGCCTGCCGGGAGCACAAAGCCTGGGGCTGCTGCGGGGGGCAGCCCTGGCCCCGTTCCCGGCTCCCCCCACACTTCGGCACATGTGCACCGAGCGTGCTGGGGCTCAGGTGGGTGGGGGGAGGCTGCCAGCCCAGCCGGGGTCCCTCCCGCGTGGCAGGAAATCAGGGAAGCACCAGGAATGGAGCCATGTGCCCTCCCCTCTGTGCAAGGATGCGGCTGACCCATGGCTGGGGGTGGTGGCAACTTCCTCACCTCTGGTGTCCCCACGCAGGGAATGTGCCAGGGGGTGAGAAAATCCCCGCGGGGGCTCCCTGGAGCCCCTTCCCCTCTGCCCTGGGGGCGCCGGGGGGAGGAAGGGAGGGAGGAGACAGGCCGGGGAGGAGCCGCTGTAAATCATTAACGGAGACGCGGTGGAGGGGAATGCGAGGGTCATTAATCGCGGGTTTTCTGGCGGGCTCGCAGGGGAGTCTGGCCGCCTGGTATTTTTTTAATCAAGGTATTTTATTGCACATCAAATCTGAACAGGGCAACGAAGGAGGTGGTGGCTGCCGGCAGCATCCAAGGACGGGCGGTGGGGTTGCACTGCAAGGCGCTTGCAGGGGGCTGGAGGACGTGCGGTGCAAGGGACAGAGGGTGTTTTTCCTGCTTTTCCTAGCTCCTCCATGCCCTGGAATCTCTCTGCACGATAGGCAAGGAGCCCCCCACTCCCTGGCCAGCTGCGAGTTCACTGTGGCAAAGGGGATGCACCAGAGAGGCTGCTCGTATCGGGGCTCCAAGAAAACACTTTTCCACCAGCCAAATTCCTTGACACTTTCCCGTTTACTCAGCTCCGGTCGGAAAAGCATCGAGCACCGGGGGACTTCCCTCGTCCCCGTGACTCAGGTGCTGGTCACCGGGGTGACTCAGCCGCTGGCACGGGGAGGCCCGGGGTGACACAGAGGCAGGGGAATGGGAACGGGAGGCGATGCCGGAGGTGACGGGACAGGGAATGGGGCCAAACTGGCTGCTGGTGAAAGGGAGAAAGCCGGAGCCGGAGCAGCCCTGCTCGTGTCCCCTCCATGGCCTGGGGATTTGACCCCAGGCTTTGGAAGGAAATGGGTCAGGGCGGGCAGGGGGTCACCTAATGGCCAGTGAATGACCCGAGGCTGCAGGCCAGGGCGGGATGGAGCGTCCTGGGATGGCAGGGGCACGTTTTCCTGCGGGGAACGCTCTCCCACGTAGCCAGAATCAGAGAATTATGGAATAATTTAGGCTGGAAAAGCCAACGCTGCGGTTTCCTGCTGCCACCTAACGGGGAGAGGCTGCGGCTGTGGAGCGGGATGGAGGGAGGGCTCCGCATCCTCCCCCCGCCCGTGCCTGGATGGGTCCCAGCATCCCTCACCGGCAGTAGGATGGTGCTGGCGTGGGCTGGGGGCAAAGTGGGGCCGGGCAGGGCTGAGGCGCGTTCCCGTCTCTCCCCCTGGCAGCGCCCGCGGGGAGGTGCTTGGTCCCCTGGGGAGGGACATTCGGGGGGTGCTGGTGACCCGGCCGCAGGCCCGAGCCCTCCACGTGCTGCTCGCTTTGTCCCCGGAGCTCAGGGCTCAGGGACAGCGGGTTTGTCCCTATGGGGGACCCCCAAGCACATGGCGTGTCTCCGCCCCTGCGGTGCGGCTCTCCCGGTCCCGGGGAACGTGACACCGAGCCCGGCCGGGATTAGGGCCGGCTATAACGGGCCGGGGGTCACCGCTCCTTCCCAGCTCCGGTTACTCGGTGCTGGCTCGGCTCTGCCACGGGCTCATCTTTCAAATGACAGCGACAGGGTGGCAGGGCGGTTGTGGGGGCATCGAGGGACTCAGGGGCTGGGATGTGGGGTCCACGGGGCTGGAAGGCACCGAGGGGCTGAGCACCCCAGCCCTCCGTGCCCCCAAACCCACGGCAGGGGGAGCAGGCTGTGGTTATCCCCACGGCCCAGGAAAAGCACCTTCCCCACCTTCAAAGCTTCGGTGAGGGGACAGGATGTTCCTCAGTGCTGCCGTGCCCTGGTACCCCCCACCCATCATGAGAGCAGCCGGGTGGGAGTTTGCCAGGCTGTCACCCACCTCCCCAGCCAGCTCCGGGCCCGCGGAACGGCTCCCTTGGCAACTGCTCCTCCGTGGGTAGGAGCGGAGCCGCACGCGTGGCTCCCCTCGAGGGGAGCGTCACGACACGGCGGGCGCGGGCTGGGGGGCGGCTCCCCGTGACTCGGAGCTGGGGGAGGACAGCGCTGTTTCCATCCCTGACGAGCGGTCCCAGAGCCCCTGCGGGGTGGGAGAGAACACCCCCGAACGAACCCGCCCCGGCACCCACATGTGGCTCTTAAATAGAAGGATGTGGCTTCTTGGAGAGTCCCGCTCCCCAGCGCCTGTGGAAGAGGTTTGGGGTGCATCGGCTGGAGCAGGGATCTGCCCTGGAGATTTGGGGGCGGTCCTGAGGGCGTTGTGGAGGTGTAACCTGTGTTTCACCTGCGAGGTGATGGGAGGCCGATGCACAGGAGCTGCTTGCTCAGGCTGTGCCACACCTTTACACGTGGGGTAGGAGGGGACAGTCCCCACCGCAGCCGCGTGTGTGTGTGGATTTAGGACAGGCGTTGCTCCAGACCTTTTCCCCGTGCCCCGGGGCGGAGGGATCCCCCGTGCCGGGTCCGTTCCGCTGCACGGCTGCAGTGAGCGCGGCTTCCACGGGAAGGCACTGCTGGCCTTCGCTGGAGATGCTGAGCCCGGCTCTGGGACCCAGCGCCGGCGCAGGAGCGTGGGCTGGGGTCTGCGGCAGCCGGGGGTCCCCGGGGCTGGCAGCTCCTGCGGGACCTCGCCCTGGCCGAGCCTGGCTCCGATCCTGGCTGCACAGGTTTCTCCAGGTTGTGTTTCACCACCACCCCGTGCTGAGTCCCCCTCCCCTCAAACATCATCTCCCAAAGCACTGCTGGGGTGCTCTCTGTCCCTGGGACCCACAGCCCCCTCCTCTCCTTCCCCACTGCTGAGCCCCCTTGAAGCTGAGGGATGCATTCACTTCCATCTCCCCCTTGTCCCAAGGGACAGGGATTTGTTGGACTCTGCTGTAACCAGTGCACAGGAGAACCTCTGGAACCCTTTGCCCAGGGCTCAGGGAGCTGTGGGAGAGACAAAAAGCGGGGAAAAAAGATATATTAATAAGTGTTTTGGATATTGTGCAGTGAAATGGGGCTGGAGCCTCTGCTGAGCTCTGTAAAAGCAGGGAAACAGGAAGGAGCTCTAAATGGATTCGCAGCATCCAAACTGGGAGCAGAAAGGAGCTGGGGGGACTGGAGGGGTTTGAGGGGTGGCTGCTGGCAGGTGCACGTGCCCGTGGTGTGATGGATGTGACTGGGATGGGTCTGGATGGGATCCAGGGTGCTGCTGGGGGAGCTGCTCCCTCCTGGGATGACTTTGCTGGCACAAAGATGCAGCAACGAGGATGGGGAACCTCTTGGGATGCTGCTGCACAGTGCAGGATCCTTCCTCCCTCTCCCCAAACCCTTCTGTGACTTTTTCCAAAGCCATTTTCTGGCACGGTTCGGGGGGGGGGTCACAACGGCACTGTGTGTGTGGCCCCTCCCAGCACAGCCCCTCACTGCGGCACCCGATCAATGACCAACATAATTACTCCTGCAAAGGCAAATCCGTGCTGGCCTCGGCTGCTTGGTTGCACTCCAAGGAAGACAGTGTTTCCTTGCAAGGATGAGGCCATGAATATTTTATGTCCAAGGAGGATATTTCTTTCAGGAGGTTGTTGCATGAATTATGGAAAAGTTGGGAGGAGAAGACGGGTGCTGCTCACTGTGCTGGCACTGTGGGGCTTTACCTCGGATTCCTTTCCCTGGGTGCTGGGCAAGGTGTGCCCCTCACTCCCCACCACAGCAGCAATCAGAGCGTGCTGGAGGAGCCTCTGGTGCTAATCCATCCCAGTTTGGGGCAGTTTGTGTTCTCCGGCAGAGCAGGTTGGTGCACGCAGAGTGAACGGGGCAGTTTTGGCACGGGGCTGGATGTGGGATGGGTGCTCAGCTGCCAGTCTGGAGGTTTGTGAGGGGGGTACAGCAGCTTCCCTGGGCACCTGGAGGGGACAAGCAAGGAATGGAGCCCTTCCCTGCTTTCCCCATCTCATTATGCCTGGATGGGTGCTTGAGATGCTGGTGCTTGGTGCTGGGCCCACCCAGCATCCCGTGGCTTTCCAGTGCCTGTCCCTCACCAGTGCCAGTCCTGCTGCTGCCCTGTCCCTTCTGCCCTGTGCCCTGCCCATGTCCTGCATCCCAGGTGCTGCTGTCACCTTGCTCCAGCATGGCTGGTTGGGAAAAACGAGGGGGTTGTCTTCTATGCCATCCCTGCCTTCCGTGTTAGTTAATGTGTAAAGATTTTCCTCTAATTGTCCTGTGGGTGCAGAGGGAGTGTGTGCTGCCTGGCCGTCACAGTTAATTTTACCACCAAATGTTCTCTCTCCTTCCCTATTCTCCTTTTTTTTTTTTTTGAGATTTAAAGAAAACATTTCCAGCTGCTCACGATCCCTGTGGGTGGATAAAAAACCCCTCCTGCACCCAAATGGAAATGCAGACAGAGCTGTCTGTCCCTCTTTCCTTTCCCAGTGCTGGGTTTGAGGGACAGGGTTGTGTCTTTAGGATGTTGCACTGGGGACAGGGGACATCCCTGGCTTTGAAGACAGAATTGGTGGGAGAACAGGAAGGTTGGTCCATGGGAGCAGGGCAGCACTGCTGGGACCCTGGTGCCTCTGGGGTGCTGGATTTGGGGCAGGTCCTGCTCTCTGTGAAGCATCAGCGCAAAAAACTGCTGATGGTGCAGGATGAGGGATTTCCAGGAGAACATTGTGCCTCAGCTTTTCACGTTTCTGTATTGTTTAAACCCCAAATCTGGAGTAATCACTGCCCAAAATAACCTCTGGCCACTCAGCACATCCCTGGGCCTGAGCCCTTTCCTTCTCTTCTATAAATCAACAACTTCTGACTGGGATGGGACCAATTCACCAGTTGCACTGAGTGGATCAGACTGGAGGGCACACCCCCAGCAGCCCCCATGTTTTCCTGTGAGCAGCAGAGTGGGATGCAGGGCTGGGCTGCAAGGCTCCCAAATCCTCTGCTCCTTCCCTGGAGCTGCAGCTGCAGGAAGGAGGCAGGACATGGCCCAGAGCATGGATCTGACAAAACTCCCTGTTTTTGGAGATGCTGGAACCACCTCAGGGTTGGTCCAGCAGCAAACAAATCTTCTTTACTGGGGGCTGAGGCTGGCAGGGTCCATTGCTGTGCTGAGCTGTGCTGGCCTCTGCTCTGCTCTGCTCCTGGGGGTGTCCCCGTGTCGCCCTGCCCTGGGCTGGTGTCTCCTCTCGCCATTAGGTGGAAGTGTTGTAGAGGAGAAGAGCGACGGTGTTGCCGGCTTCGGGCTCCACCAGTGGCCACAGCCAGGCACGGGTCCTTTGTCCTCGTGTCACGGCAGCAGTGAGGTGCAGAGGGGAATTTTTAGGCTGGATACACCCAAGAAACAGGAATAACCCCCCGAGAAAGGCTCTGAGGCTGCAGCAAGAGGAGGTTTGGCAGGAGAGAGGCATTGCCTCAATGGCGGTGTGTTCCATGCCCTTGCTGCTGCCATGGGGGAAAAGCCCAGGAGCCCAGGAAATGTCCCCCCTGGTGGCCTCTGAGAGGCAGGGCTGGTCCTGTGGTGTCACCTGGGGTTTCTCTGGGGGTCCCTCATCAGCTGGGGCATGTGTGTGCCTGGCAGGACCCTGGGCTGCAGGAAAGCCTCTGGTGGGAGCTTGGCACCTCCAAAATGGGTGAAGGGCTGCCAGGGACCTGCCAGGGAGCTGGCACAGCTGCAGGAGCCTTCCTCACCGGGAGGAGGAGGAGGAGTTGTCATCACTCCCAGCCTGCAGCCGAATCATCCCTCGTTCATTGCTAATTCCTCCCTGCAAGCCCGGATGGGTTTTTCTTTTTTTTTTTTCCCTCAGCATTTCTTTAAAATGCAACTTTTCCCATCAAGATCTGTTAGTCATGAGGCGTATAATGAGTTTTATATATATTTAAGTGGTCTGACATTCGGCATCCCATTATCCCCACTCCTCGAGAGAGGCACGGACCTGATGTGTGAATGTCAAGCCCATGCGAGCACAGGCAGTGCCGTTCCTACTCTCCAAAGATCCACATCTATTACCCACGTTCATGTGCTGGGGTGTGTGGGAGTCTCTTTCTTTGGGAAAGAAACCAAAGGCTGCTTTTTTTTTTTGCTATTTTTCTTTTTTTTTACCCCCTTGGCCTATTATTTAGGTGTTTTTGGAGGGGTTGAGCTGAATGATTCTGCTGGTTTTGTTGTGCAGTTTTGTCTGTCCCTTTGGTAACTGCTCAGCTCAGGGTGAGCTGATGGCTTTTTGCAAGCAGCTCATGCAATTCCTGCTGGAAAATGTGTGTGGGGGTTGAGCCAGGGTCACCCCACTCATTCCCTGCCAACTTCCACAGAGGCTTTTCCCATCCCTGTCCTCTTGCTATGGCTCTGCCTGACGTCAGTGAAAATCTTCCCTTTGCTGCAAAATCCCTGAGGAGCAGGACAAAAGTGTCATCATGGCTCTTCTTTCTTTATTTTTTTCCTCAAATCCTTCTTTGCTCTTTTCTTTTCTTCTGACCTGTTCTTTTATTTCTTCCTGCTCCACCAGCACTGCGGGACCTGTGTCCCTGTGCTGCTGCTCCTCCTGGCCACGTTTCTCCCTCAGACAGTTGGGACACCGGAAAAACATCCCCAGCCACCCCCACCCTTACCCTGCAAACTTACTTTTCTTTAAATACACATGAAAATAGCTCTTGCCAGGCCTCCTGCTTTTTAATTGTGTAGATATTACAGCTAATTACGGTTCTATTAATATTTCACTTTGAATTAAAGATTTATTTTCCTCACCCTTCTATCCAGGAGGGAATTGAATCCACACCCAAGGCAATTGCACACCCCAGATGAAAAGGGCCGGGTGTGATTCCTGAGCCTCCATCTCTTTGACAGGAGTGACCCATGAGGAGGAAGGAGGAGGTGGTGGCTCAGCCATAAATTATTCAAAGCCCTTTTGCAGAGCTGAGCCGGAATGTCCAGTCCATAAGATGCGGTTTCAAGTTTTCCTATATTAAAAAAAAAAAAAAATCAAATTGCAAGCAGTTGTGTCTCCTAGATGGCGCTTGGTGGCCTCAGCAGTGGACACGGTGACCTTCCCAGCTGGCCAGGGGCCAGGGCAGCGGGAGGCTGGAGCTGTGAGCCCAGAGCTGGGGACAGCTGTGGCATCAGTGGGTTCAGGGCACTCTGAGCCTCCTGCATGGATCCTGTGAGCCCGGGAGTTCAGGGAGAGGCTGCTGGAGGTTCATTCACCCTGGATGAACACGAGCACAGAGCTGGGAACCAGCTCAGCTCAGGCTGTGGCCCCAGCCCTGCCCTCGGGACTGGCTCAGTTCCTCTGGCTGTGTGCCTGCCGAGGGGATATCGATCCTGGCAGCCTTCTCCGTGTCCATTTGCTGATGGCATCGAACTCTCCTGGAGGATTTGATCAGCTCTGACCCAGGCACTGAGCAGGAGCCCTCGGAGTGACCTTTGTGGGGTTTGCAGAGCTGCTCTTGGGGTAACCCCACACACGGGCTGCACTCCTGGAATCACTGGGGTGTCTCCCATCCTACCCACCATCCTCTCACCACGCCACGGCCTTTCCCGTTGTGCCTCAGCTGGATTTCCAAATGTTAATTGGGTTCTGACGTTCCCGGTGGTGACAAGAGCGCTGTGCTGGTATTTTGGGTTCTGGCTGACGGCTGGCAGAGGGGTGTGAGAAGGGGAGCCGTGCAGGCCCTGAGGCTTGGAGAGGAGAAGAGAGGCACTGCCAGCTCAGCCATGGTGGGAAGAGCATCTTGCAGTCCCTGGGGTTCAGGTTCCCAAGACTCTGGGATTACGCTTTTCCACTGGAGCCAGGGCAGCAGGGAGGTACTCTTGGATGAGCTGGCTGCTGGAGCAGCTCAGGCAGTGCTTCAGCCAAAATTCTCCATAATTTATCCCAAACACCTTCCCCAAGGGATTTTTTGGGACTGGGACCCAGGCTGTGAGCAGAGCACTCTTGTTTCTCCTTGAAGGCGAACACGTGCCTTAGAAATCCCCAGGAGCTGAGGGCTTCACCCAATTTGGAGCAGGGACCTTGACCTTAGGGTGCCTCTAAAAGCTACTTTTGGCAAGGGATTTGTGCTTGGCTTATGCTGTGGTGTCTGGAGTCCCCTCAGCCCTGCCTTGGGGCAGGCAGGGGGTCCTGTCCTCCCAGGGGCTTGGTCTTTATGTCCCCTTCCCACTGACCACAGTGCAGATTTCCTTCTGCTTCAATTCCTGGCATCAGCGCTGCCAAGGCTGAGGCTTGGGGGGTGCTGGGGCTGTGCCCCCCTGCTCTGTCCCACTAGAGCAGAGGAACAGCAAACACCACAACCACTCTTGTTCTTGCTGTGAACAAAATCCCTGCAACAGCCTGGTCGCTCTGCAGGAGCCGCGCTCTGGGCAGCATCCCGTGAGCACCTGGATCCACGGGAATATTCCAGTGGCAGGAGGGTGGCTGGGCAGCTTTTCAGGAGATGCATCTCAGTGGGGAGGCTGCAGCTCTCTCAAAGGCCCAGCCGGGCCATCGTGCTGGAGCTGGGCAATCCCCAGTTTTGCTTCTGCAAAACCGGCTCCACTCCAGCCTCCTAACCAGGATTTGGGTGGAAAGGAACCTTTTCTAAGGGAACCAGCCCGCCTGGGCCCTGGCTGACCCTCACCAGGGCTGGGATTTCGCTGTTACAAACAAGCGACACAAGTCACCCCTTAGGGAAGGTGAGGCTGGAACTGTGTGTTTGTGGTCCGTACTTGGTTCTTTGGTGCTGGGAGGGGCAGAGACCCCTCCCCACAGCCAGACCCCGCTTCGTTTGCGCGGGTGGGTCTCCCCAGGAGAGGCTGGGAGCCCCGCATGCCTGCAGGTGAGCGCCAAGGTGTGCCCTAATTGCTCCGGTGACCGAGCAATCACCACCGTGTCATTACCGTGATGGATCGCAGCAGTTAATGTGTCAATGGCCATTACCAGGGGGTTGTGTTTTCTCTGGATTAATGAATCGACACAGCACGACGGGCTCCTCGGAGCCGCGGGGCCCGGCAGGGGGGATTGATGGGGAAAGCAGGCGAGGCAGGAGCCGAGCTCTGCGGGGCGGGGGGCATGGCAGCGCGTTGTGGGAGGGAGAAGAGAAGGGCAACGGCTTGGGGTGACGAGCATCCTCCCTCGTCTCTGCTTGCGGGAGCTGCTCTCACCTGGGAAAGGGAATTTGAGGATGGCTGTCACTGCAGGGAGCTGGAGACCCTCAGCAGCCTGGCGGGGAGACCCTTCCGCCAGGAGTCGGGGGTGCGCCGGGGCGGGGGTCCCCGCGCTGCGCTAGTGCTTTAAGAGGCTGGCAAAGCCAGCGGCGGGCTTCCCAGCTCCTCTTCATGCAAAACTTCCCCGGCCCCGGCTCTCCTCCTCCTCCTTTTCCCCCTCCTCCNAGCGGCGCCGCCAACTTGGCACTGCCCGCGGGTAAGTGCGGGCGGCGCGGGGGGAGCATCCCCGGGACGCCCGGTGCCCCCGCACCTTCCCCCGGGGCCGGAGTGCCCCCCGCTCCCCCTCCCTGCAGCCTCGCCGCTCTCCCCCTCCACAACGCTCCGCCGAATTTTCCGCCTTTCCTTCTTATTTTTGGGTTGGGGGGGCTGCGACAGCGGGGGCTGCAGCCCGCAACCCCCAGCGCTCCCCCCCTCTCGCACTCATCGTATTATTCATTGTTGGGGACTGCGGAGCGCTGTCCCCTCCTCGCCTCGCTGTCCCCTCCGGGAGGGGCACGGAGGGCACCCCTTGTCCCGGTCCCCAACCTGGCACCTTTGTGCCCGGAGGTGCCCAATGCCCGGCGAGGGCTCCGGGAGGGGAGCTGGGCGACTCGTCCGGACGGAGGCGGCTGGCAGGGGTCGGGGCAGGAGGCAGCGGGCAGGGGAGGGTGGCCGTGACCGTGGCCGAGCAGCCGGCGGGGGCTGCCCTCGCCTCGCCGCAGCGGGCAGCGCCCGCAGAGCCGCAGCAGGGCAGGGCAGGGGGGACAGGAGAGCAGCGAAGGGCTCAAGGCGCTTCCCCTGTCAGCTTGGAGTGGCTCTGGGGGGTAAGACACTTCCCCGGCGCCGGAGCGACCCCTCGGAGGCAGCCCTGGGGTGGGCAGAGCCCCGCTCCAGCACGGGCTCGGTTTCCTCTCCGGAGCATTCTCCCGCTCCTTGGCGCTCTCCGGGCGAGCGGATCTGAGGCGCCGGGAGCCGCTGGGGAAGTTGGCAGCCGTGAGAAAAAACCGGAGAACTCTCCCACTGCCTGCCCGGGTGCAGCCCCGGCAGCCCTCCTCCTCCTCCTCCTCCTCCTCCCCTCGGTGTGATGAGTTTGCCGTGCTCTGCCAGCCGGGTGATTTTCCGTGGGCTGCTCCGGCGCTGGGGGATGCCCGCTGCCTTCGGCGGCGGCTGCGACGGAGAGGCTGCGGGTGAGTCACTGCCTTTGCCATCGCCATCGCGCTGCAGGTGACCTGTGGCTCGGGGCTCAGCGAGGGTGGCACGAGGCAGGGCTGGCAGTCACCGCAGGAGCCCGCCGGCAGTGGCCGTGTGCCCCGGGCAGGGCTCGGGGAGGGACGGAAGGATGAAGGGAAGGAGCAGAGCTGATCTGTTGAACGCAGCGAGGAGCTCGGGAAAACACCACGAGAACTGCCAAAAGAAAAAGCTCTTTTCCTTCCCCGCCTTTGCGCCCTGTAAGCAGCGTTTATCCGCACCAGGCAGCGGGGGATGTGCCGGGCAAGGCTGTGGCAGGGGGACAGCTGGGACAAGACGCTTTTCCCTGTGACCTGCCACCTCTGCGCCGGGAGGCTCGGTCCGATGGGATGTGCGGAGATCCGGCCTGATTTTGGTCAGCTTGGCCTATCTGGAGGGGCAGTGCTGGGGGCCCTGGTGAGGGAGGTCCCTCTCTGTGATGGCAGAGGGTCCCCAGGGCAGCCCTAGGTGGCTCCAGCTGCCCCAGGCTGGGGGGCTACAGGCAAAGCCCTTCTGAGGACAGCATCAGGCACTGGGTTAGGGGTGCTGAGCTACACCCCGCGGTGTCGGAGCAGCATCAAGGGGATTTTCCTGTGGGAATCCAAGCTCGAGTGGAGCCATGGCCTGGCCCCACATGCCAGGGGCCAGCATCGCCCTGCGGAGGAGCCTAACGGCTCCCCAAAAAAGAGCATCACGTGCTTCAACTTTGGCATCAGGCAGGAGGAGGATGGATTTGTCAGCTCAGCCACCCCCTTCCAGCTCTTCCCAGAAAGGCAACGGCTTGAAGAAGTGGCAGGTCCTAATTATAACATACGTGAACCCGTGCCCGCCGCCCTCCCCGGCTTCGCGCCCGCTGTGGGCACCGGCTCTTCTTCCCGGGCGCTGCGTCTCAGGGAGGGTTTTCCTCCCTGCAGCTCCCTGGATGGCCCCGCACCGAGCCTGGCTCAGGATGGGGGTCTCTAGAGCCACTGCCGGGGGGGTGTGGGCAGGGGCTGGCACTGCCAGACCGCAGTGTCGGGGCGTAGGTGTGATGGGGAGCGGGGACACTGCGCGCTGCCGCGGGCACTGCCGGGCACCAGCAGTCAGGCCGTGCTCTTGCTCGGAGCCAGCATCGTCCCAAATTGCAGATGGCGATAAAAAATTAATTGCGGGATTCTGCTGCACGTGGCAGGAGCGGGGACGAGCGGCGGCTCCTTCCCTCCCTTCCAGCCGCTCCTGCTGGAGCTCTGCGCCGGCTGCCGGCGGAGACCTCGCTCCGCCTGCCCGCAAGGTGAGCCGCTGTTCTCTCTCCGCTTGCTCCGGGGCTGGATCCTGCTCGCCTTCCCCCCCTGCCGCGCCATCCCATCCTTCAAAGTGAGGGATTAGCCCTGACCTGCTTGGCAGCGGGAGGGAGGCGGAAGGAGAGGGCTTGCTGCAGTTAAGGACATATATAAATACGGTGTGATAAATATTCCCTGGATCTCATCTGCGCCCTACGGGAGCACTTTTGTTTGGACTTCAGCATCCTTCAGGAGATGCTCCGGGGCACTGAGGTGGGTGGTTGCACCCAGCTTTTCCTCACTGTGGGTCTCTGAGCCGGGTGCTGGCAGGACCTGGTTGTGGAGAGGACAAGTTGGCACCTTGGTGGTGGGCTTGGGCTTGTGTGAGCGGTGTGATATCAGTTCATGCATTGATCGAGGGGTTGCTGGGGCAGGGGCTGCATTTTGGAGCTCACTAGGGGGGTTTGGATGGCACAATCCGGGGTCTCTGCTCACAGCTGCCTGCTGAGCTGTGGCCTTGCTTCTCCGAGCGAATGCTGGGGTACTGGACCTGAATACTTAAGGTTTTGCTTGTCAGGAAAGAACTTAACCTGGCGTCTCCTCCTTCTGTCCACATCTCAATTCTGCTCTACTTCATGGAGCTTTTGCAATTAAAAAGACCAGGAGCCAAGCAAAGTACCCTGTAGCTGCTTGCAAGCGGGAAGAGTGAGTGTACACTAATTGGGATATTGTGCTGCCTGCTGGCTGGCCCTGCTTGCTGGAGGAAGAGCAGGTGGGGAAAGAAATAGCCTTGATTTTCAAAAAGATGCTGTGGAGCTGATAGAAGCCAGTGTGGCTTAAGCTGGCACAGCCCTCCCAGTGCCAGGGCTGGGCTGGAGTCTCTGGTGCAGGTGGAGCTGGGCTCTTTGGCAGCTGGGGATGTGCAGGTGAGTGCTGGGTGCTCTTGGCTGATTATTGCTGCATCTCCCGGGCTATGTAATCAGCTCAGCTTCTGCTGGGTTTAACGAGCCCCAGAAAATGCTCTGGCTCTGAACTGGGAGATGACATATCTGCAGACAGAGCTCTGGGGAGTGGGGTCTGTCCGGAGTGTCCCACCACTGCCCAGCCCGGGCAGTGCTTGTGGGGACGTGCAGGACGAACCACGGAAAGGAGCCACAGAGGTGATGCCTGTGGTGGCCGGTGGCTCCTCCAGGCACTGGAGAGGGTTTTGCAGCAGATCTCTGTGATGTGGGGGAATTTTTAATCGGTTTGATTTCATGTAATCACAGAATAGTTCGGGTTGGAAGGGACCTTAACTCTCCTGCAGTTCCAGCCCTTGAAATGGCCAGGGACACCTTCCACTAGACCAGGTTGCCCCAAGGGGGGCTCGCCTGCCCAGCTGAGCCCTCTCCTGTTCCTTCCAGGGCCCTCCGTGGCTGGCGATGCCGATGGCCCTGTGGCCACCACTAGAGGGGGGCAGGATGCCACCGTGCTGCCCGGCCCCGTGTCCGGGGTGCCGGGACCCGCGGGGCTCTGCCTGTCCTGGGGCAGCAGCACCGAGCACCGGCTCCCTCTGCCCTGGCGCTGCTCAGCCCAGCCTGGCTCGGGCAGGGCACGACCCACGCCCGGGCTCTGGAGATCTCGGTTTGGTTGGTGCTTGTGCCACCTCCCAGATCCGGATCAGGCTGCGGTATAGCCGGGGTGAGGGAGATGGGAAGGCTCCGTCCTCACCCATGCTGTGCTGGTGCAGGTAGGAGAAAGCAGAACTGCTCCTTCCTTCGGGCCTGGGGTAAGCACGATGAGTGATGGTCCCATCCTGTTATTCCCACCCTCGGGGTTCCCCTGTGGAGCCGTGCAGGTGGGGCAGGAGCTGTGCAGACGCCGTGCTTTGGGTTCTGTGGCCCCTCGCTGCCCAGAGCGTGTGGATAAGGGAGCTCCCTGCTCCATGAGCACCTGCTGTAGGCAGGTGTCTTCCAGATGTGCATCTCCCTCCAGATGTGCCCCTGGTGGAGCAGCTGCTTTGGGGAGGTTCAGGCATGGTGGAACCAAGGTCTGGGCTGTGTGTGGAAGCAGTGACTTGTGTGTGGCTGAGGGGTGCTGGGGGCAGGTGGACGGGACAGGGCTGCTCATCTGTCACCCCTTCCTGGGCCGTTTGCAGCAGGGGCTCATGGGGTAGCTCTGGTTCCATCTCCCCCGATGATTCCATGAGGGTTCCGAACCAGTTCCCTCCTCCTCTCTCCATTATTTGTGCTTTCTTCTTGCCTGCCGTGATATTTTTACCTTCAGTTCGTTCAGATTATATGATCAAAGGAGCCACAAAGGGGAGAGAACAGAGAGGGAAAAAGCTTAAAAGAAGAAAGGGAAAGGCAGTGGGCTCTGGGGGCACTGCCAGCTCAGCGGGAGCTGCCGTGGGCTCTGAGGGTTTTCCTGGGAACGGGTCCGTGGTGTGAGCATCCCATCTTTGATAGGCAGAAATGTTGCAGCTCCGGGGATGAGGGTGGGAGAGGTGACCTGCTTTTGGCTGGTGTGGGGCTGTGAAGGTGGCTGTGGTGTCTGAGCATCCCTTCATCTCCCCATCCTCCTCTTCTTCCCCAGCGCAGGCAGAGCCTGACCTGCTCCCAGGCTGTGCCAGGAGCCACATTGCCCTGCTCCGTGCCCACTGGTGATGAGTGGGGTGGTCCTTGCAGAGGGGACAGGACCATGCAGAGGGCTGATCCCTGATCCCCATCGCAGCGGGGCCACAGTCTCCCGGCAAGCTGGGGCGGGGGTTTTGCTGCAGCATTCCCAACCTCCTGCCTTTGGAAGCACAGAGCTGGGCACCGGGTAATTCTGGTTCCTTAAAAGCCCCGGCTGTCAGAATCGCTTTGGAGATGGGCCTTCAAGCGCTGCGGCGGGCGGGGAGGTGCATAATTCATGGAGGTGAGTTGAAGCCAGGGTCCTCCTGGCTGGGATAGCAGCGGAGCGGGAGCACCCTCGGGGCCGGTGAGGTTCGGTCCGGCAGCCGTGGGCTTGGGTGCCGGCTCTGGGCTTGAGCTGAGATTAATTTAAGTTGTTTCCTTGGTCTCACTGTTACTGCCTGTCCTGCCTGGGGAATGCATTTGCCTGCTCGGCTCCGCGCTGCTTTTGGTGCCTGCATTAATCATGCGCTGCTCTCAGCATCCATCAGAGCTGGGAGGCAGCGGGGATGGGTAGGAGGGGGAACCTGTCTCGGGAGGAAACTGAGGCAGGGGCTGTCTGCTGGGTCGGGGGCAGCTCAGGTGCTGTCGATACCTGCTGCTGGAAGCTGTCGATAACGGAAGCAGCTGCTGGTTCAGGAATCCATGGCCTGAAGGGAGAGCGGCGGGAACGCCGTGCTTTGGGTTTGGCAGAGCTGAGGATGCAGAGCTCAGTTTGTGGGGCTCAAGACAAGTGGGCTTGTGGAAGGTGACTGAAAAACCCCTTGGGAAAAAGTAGAGGTGTTTTAGGATAGGCAGTGTGTGGGGTTTGCCCCAGTCTGAGCACTGTCTTGGGACTTGTCCCACCCTTGCAGCTCCCTTAAGAAGGGACATGTTGGGACAGGGTCTCAGGGCCCCCTCTGAGCTGGTCACTGACCTGTCCTGCTCTGTGGGGCACAGTATCCCTTAGGCCCTGACCAGCCCCTCTGCCCAGATGCAATTTGGGCTAAGCCAAAACCCCTGTCATGAATCAAAGACCCAGTGAATCCCAAATCTATTTTTTGCAATAATGCCCGGTGCTAATTTCCCCCAGCTCCCCGATGAAAGCTGGAATAGCCGATGTCCTCTTCCAGCTCCTGCCTAATTTTCTCTCTCCTCTTTTCCCGTGTCCCTCCAAGGTCTCCAGAGGAACGACCCGAAGCCTTGTGTGGGCTCGTGTCTCTGCTGCTGTCTCTCCTCCCTGGTGTAGCCATGCAGACCCAGGCACCCTCCTGCATCCCGGCTTCCTGCTGCTCCCCCGGGGCCAGCAGCACCGTCGGGAGCCGCTGACGGTGCCGGAGCGGGATCCCTGCGGAGCCATGCCGCCCTCCCGGCCCAGCCCGGCTCCCTGAGCGCCGCGTTCCCGGCCCGAGCTCTGCCCCAGCACGGCCTTGGCGATGAGCGGGGGTCACTTTTGCATGGAGCGTTTGTCCTTCTGCCTCCTCCTGAGTGCCTGGAGCTGGGGGTGGGCGCCCGGGGGTGCTGCCAAGCCCAAAGGCCAGGGCTACCCGCACATGAACTCCATCCGCATCGACGGGGACATCACGCTCGGGGGGCTCTTCCCCGTGCACGGCCGCGGCGCCGAGGGCAAAGCCTGCGGGGAGCTGAAGAAGGAGAAGGGCATCCATCGCCTGGAGGCCATGCTCTTCGCCCTGGACCGCATCAACAACGACCCCGACTTGCTGCCCAACATCACGCTGGGCGCCCGCATCCTGGACACGTGCTCGCGGGACACGCACGCCCTGGAGCAGTCGCTGACCTTCGTGCAGGCCCTCATCGAGAAGGACAGCACCGAGGTGCGCTGTGTCAGCGGGGGGCCCCCCATCATCACCAAGCCAGAGCGGGTGGTCGGCGTCATCGGCGCCTCGGGCAGCTCCGTGTCCATCATGGTAGCCAACATCCTGCGGCTCTTCAAGGTAGGGCTGGGCCAGGTGAAGAGAACCCCTCGGCAAAACCCCTGCAGGTGCTTTGGTGGCGTTTCTGCACAAGTGCCTCTTCCTCCACAGCTGGGGGGAGGCAGAGCTGGTGTTGTTAAAAGACTTCTTCTGCCTCCCCCAGGTCCCCGGGGATCCCTTCCTCCATCCCCCTGCAGTGACAACACTCAGAGCAGGAGGATTTTTGTCTCATCTCCCCCGGCTTTGTGGCACTGGTGCTGGATGGGAGGTGGGCTGAGGGTGGGTTTGGTGCTGGTTCTGGGGGATGCTCCATTAGGGGTGTGGTTATACCCCAAAATGTAAATCTCACCTGAGCCAGGTGGCTGGAGGCTGCAATGGCTGATGGCAGGGGACAGCTCTGCTCCAGCCTGGGGACATCAGCCAGGCTGGGGACACTTGTCCTGTGCCACCAACCCCAGGGGTACTCAGGCTGTGGTGGGATGAGTAGGACTCTCCCTCCTGCTCTGTGGCAGCCACAGGAATGCTGAGGAGCTGATAATTCCTTTCCCCCTTGCTGTACGTTTATTTATCCACAACCATGTCCCTGGGCTGCAGAGTTGTGAACAAGGGTTGCTCTGCAGAAATGAGGGAGAAATGTAAATATTCTGCACCTCCAGTGGCAATGGGGGCCCCATCCCATCTTGGCCTTCTCCCAGCACCCTGAAACCCCTGTGTTCTGCAGGATTGGTGCTGTTTCCCCCTCTCTCTTCCCCCTCCTCTTCCTCTGCCAGCCCAGCGTGCTGAGAGCTGGGTCCCCTCCTGGGAGGGCTGGAAGCTGTTAGTGAAGACGGAAAAACCAGATCGCTGATGGAGTTTGATTTTTCTGGGTCCCTTTTTTTTAAAAAATGTGTTAATGTTCCAGGCGACGAGTGAGAGGGCTATTCAATAATTAAAATAATATAAATTAGAGGGAGTGGGAGGAACTTAAAAGCTATTTGCCAAGACAAAAAAGATTGAATATTTGCTCTGGAGAGGAGGAGAGATGCTGGCAGTGTGGAAGGAGGCAGGAGAGTGACAGTCAGAATAGTTGGCGGCAAGTGAAGTCTTTCTAGGTTCTTTTTTTTTCCCCCTCACCCTTCTCTTCCAGTTTAGTCCTTGGGCAGCCCTGCCCCAGCTGAGCAGCCAGGCACTGGTGCTGCTGCTGGTGCACCCTGAGCCCCAGAAGCTTCAATCCAGATCTTATCCCAGCCCAACGGAGCAGGGAAGAAATGCAGGTGGGGGGGATGAGCAGATAGAGGATGGAGAAAACCCCTTGGGAGAGGAGAATAAGGAAAACCTCAGCCTTTCCTAGACAGCAGTGAATCCCAGTGTGGGGGTTGTGCCCTCCTCAGTGGTCCCAGCACAGGCACACCATTCCCATGGGATTGGGATCTCGTCCCACCTGTCTGGGCACAGCCATTCCTGCAGCAGGCAGGGCTGGGGGTTTGGGGGTTCTGGAGTCTCTTCCTCCTGCCACGACCCGAGTGCTGCTGCTGCTCTTTGTTATTCAAACACTGCTTTTATGGCAGGGACATGCTTAAAATGAGAATAAGGCGACTTCCATTTCGCACCGCCGCTGACCTTTAAGCGTGGGCGACTCTGCTCCAAGGTTCAGCAAAGCGTTGGCTGCCTCGGGCACAGGCAGCTGCCTCTGCCCATTCCCTGGGGCATGGCACTGGCTGGAGCTCTGCTCCTGCTTGGCCCCATGTTGCTGTGTCACTCCTGTCCCCCTTGGTGCTCCTCCAGCACAGGAATTCTGGAGGAAAGTGCTGGGAGCTGGGACAGGGACCGTCCCTGCGGGGTGTTCCAAGTGTTCCTCTGGTTTCTGAAGTGCTCAAGTGGTTCTTGGGGAGGGCTCCAGCACATCTGGAAGGGCTCCAGAACATCTGGGATATCCAGCAAGAAGCATGGAATGAATTAAAGTCCACCAAGGCGAGGAGTCTGCACAAGTCCTGCAGACCCCTGGCTGGGCCCAGGTCACAGCAGCCCCCCCAGTTTTCCCCGTTCTCTCCCGTGACCATGAGCACAGTGCAGGTGGCTGTTCCTGTCTCAAAATGATGCTTTCCCTGCTGTGGTCCTCTTGTACCATCCCACACTCCCTCCTGTGCTCCATCCCTGCTCCATCTCCTGCACAGCTCCCAGACCTCCCCGCTAGGCTGGCCTTGCTCCTCCCTGCCAGGGCTTTTGTTGCTCCTGCACTACATAAATAAATAACGGGTCCTTCGTTAGCTGCCGCCTCCTAATTAAAGCTGTACATCAGTGGAACAACTTGCAGATGCAGCATCCTCTGTCCAAGCCGGTTTCATCACTCCTCGTCTCTGCCTGCAGAAAATCCTTCCCCCAAATCCGTGTGATAGCATCTCTGTGGCGTCACTGCCAGAGCGCTCTGGCACGTTCCAGCTCCTTCCCACCCCTTGCTGCTGCCTCTCCAGCCCCAGCTCTGCCCACCACAGTGGTGATGGTGTCAAGAAAACCAGGATCCCTCCTGCAAATGGGATCTCCTAAAAGCTGCTTTGGGGTCTGAGGTGCGTTTTTTGTCCCCACCTAGAAAGAGCTGTGCCAAGGTGGGGTCAGCAGCCAGAGGCTGGGTTTGACACGTGCCAGGCACGTTGAGGCGATTGTTTCCTGCGAGTGCAGCTGCTCTCTGCAGCGCAGGGCTGTTGTACAACATGAATAATTCACCTGAGGACGGCGCTGCCCGCGCTGCAGCCGCGAACTCCGCACCTGCAGGCCCCCAAGGCAGGGCCGGCAGGGGCAGAGCTGGGACAGCCCCTGGTTCTGAGCCCCCCCTGGCAGTGCTGAGACCCCCCTGGCCCGTGTCGAGGTGCCCCGAGGCTGTGGGGGCAGTGGGGTGGAGCGATGCAGGACACGCTTCCCCACTCAGCAGGTAAATAACCTCCACCGAGCAGGAAGGTGGCAGAGGGACACTCTGATTAATCACCTGCTGCTGCCACTTCAATTCCTTGCTCTTCACTTATTGAAACAAATCGAGGCTGCCTGGCTGCCCTGGGCTGCCCCCAGATGTGAAGGGTCTCTGGGCATGGCTTGTTGAGGAGTGGGACGGGTGGGATGCAGATCTGGCTGGGATCAGGGACAGCGTCCTCCTGTGCACTTGCTGTGCTTCCTGGAGTTTTATTTGTGCCTTTTGTCTCTCCAGGGAGATGCTGAGGGCTGGATCCTGGGCCTGACCCCGTGCCCAGGGAAGGGGCAGCAGGATGGGGCTGCAGCTCCTTCCATCCTGACGCTGAGTTCTGAGCAGCCCCGCTCAGCCCCTTGCTGCTCCAGCCCCTGCGGTGCTTAACGCTCTCCCTAATTAAAAGCTGCCATCCAAATGGCTCGATGATGGAAATTCTAATTAAATCAATTCCATCTTGTTGGCGAACCAGGGGTTTGCATAAGATATGCATGAAATTAATAATTATGGGGAGGGAATTAGCTGCTCCTGACCCTGTTTCTGGCCTAGGGAGATTGGTGCAGGAGCCCCTGCTCGTGGGGTGCTCCTGACCAGTGTGCCCAGCTCTGGCTCTGCAGCAGTTTTGCGGTTTTTGGCGGGTTTTTGGTTGGTTTTTGGTTGGTTTTTGGGTTGGTTTTTGGTTCTTCCTTCCTGCCTGCTCAGGCTGATGTTGACATCAATGGTTTAAGCCTGAGCTGGGATGTGCTGAAGTCTCCACCTTTGCCTAATTCTTCCCAATATGAGGGGATTCTGTCTCTCACTGGTGGAGAAAACACCACAGCAGCTCCTGAGCCACGTTAATGATGGGTGATGATGGAGGGTGCCAAATGCAGCTTTCCCTGTGTATTTGAAGTCAGTCACAGCAGTCCTTGACCCTGGGGGAGCAGGATAACATCCCCAACCTCACCTCTCACCTCTCTCTTTCCCCAGGGGATGTTTCTCCAGGCTCGGGGTGCTTCTGGGTGACGGTTTTTGATTCAAAACAAGACAAGGAAGGGGGATCCCCCTGTCCTGGGATCACTTCCCACTCTTGATGGGACAAGGAACTCTTGGGGTGCAGGAGAGCTACTGATTTCCTCAACACAGTATTTGTCCCAGGCTGGAGATGAGCCAGACAAGAGACCACCAGGGCCCAACTTTGCAGCTGAGAGATGTTTCCAGCTCCCTCTTCCCACTGCATCCTTCTTTCCAAGAACCTTGAATTCCCTGCCTGCATTTTGCTTTTATGTATCTAAAAGGACTTTTGTCTTTTATCTGAGAAAATAGCTGGTGCCAGGAGTTGGGCTATCAAAAAGGCAGAGGGGGGAAAGGCAGGAGAAATCTATGAAATGGTCATTTGGGAACTGGTATTTTATTTTCACTTTCATCCAAGGCAGAGGAGTGAGAGAAAAAAGCCCTTTCCTTTTGTTTATTAAAATACAGCTTCCAGTCTGTAGCCTGAGGATCAACAGGTATTTTCTGGGCTTTGTTTTCCAGCTGAGGCTGGAGCAGGATGGGAGGCCAGGGTTTAATTGCAGACTGTTGGAACTTGGGTGGGATGGTGGTGGCGTGGGGAATAGCTGGGATGTCTCCATCGCCAGTGCCCTGTGGAAGAGGTTGAACCAAAACTCTTGGCAGGGGGAAAATAATTTTGAGATAATTTTGGGAACATCCCTGCTCCCAAATCACCTTTGACTGGGCACTGCTGCTGCCTGTGCCCTCTGGGCACTGCCTCCATCCCGAGCTGTGGCCATCCTGCAGGTTTGGCAGGGAAGAGGAGGGATTGTGCTGGGAGCAGCCCCCCTGCTCCCCCCGGGATGAGCGATTGCCAGGCGAGCTCCTCACCTGCTGAGCAGAATTTTAATGGAGTCTCAGGCACCAGGCTCCAGTCAGAGATCCCCAACGAGCAGATCAGAGCCCCTCTGAACGGAGCACAAAGCAGATTGTCACGGGGAGTAATCCTATTTGTGCCTTGATAAAGATTCCTTCCTCTCCCTCTCCCACTCCTGCTCCATCTTTCCCTTTTTTCATGTCCTGTTTCACAGGCAGGTAGAAGGGTGGCTGCTCCTTACCAGGGGCCTTTTAGCATTCAGGTGCAGTCGTGGGTTTATAACACCAGAATAGCATTTAATAGAGAGAGGCAGGAGTGGGAGAGGGGAAATCACAGAGAAACAAAGGAGGAACTGGGAGATGCAGGACTGGAGCAGGATGGAGTGGGGCCAGGAGGGTTGGGACACCCAGGAGGGTCCATGGGGTGGCCCTGGTGCACATCTCATCCCTGGGATGCAGCTCCCAGTGAGGTGGCTGGGGCTTATTACACCAACTCGGGTTCGCACAGCTGGTGCGGAGAACCTGGGCTTGATAATTTAATAAGCCTTTTCCATCTTTAAGATAAATGAGAATGTGTAGTGCGTTTTGGAGATGGAAAGTGCTGTGTAAGTGTTAAACATTGCCTGATCCCGTGGTGCTAAATCATTCCAATGTGCTGGGAGAGGTGCAGGGCTCTGGTTAATTTAAGGGGCTTATTTAGGGCTGGGGTGGGGCAGGATGGTTTGGATCTGTCCTTCCTGGGAGGAGGCCAAAGGGAGACCCTGGCAGTGCTGGCCTGGACAGAATTATGTTTTTTCTTTGGTCTCTCCTGCACTGGATGCTGCAGAAGCCCTTTTGGGGTCCTGCTGGGTGTTCTGAGCTGCAGGTGGTCCCCAAGCCCTGATGTCCCCTGGAGCACCTGATGGTGGCACATGCTCCCCCAACCTCATGCTCATTCTCAGTTCCCACCTCCCTCTGCCCCAGAGCAGGGTTTTGGGACCGTGGCCATGGCTGTGGGGTGGAGATCATCTCCTCCTTGCCCTGACTCTGTGCCTTTCTCTGCTCCATCCCAGATCCCCCAGATCAGCTATGCCTCCACGGCACCGGACCTGAGCGACAACAGCCGCTACGACTTCTTCTCCCGCGTCGTCCCCTCAGACACCTACCAGGCCCAGGCCATGGTGGACATTGTCAAAGCCCTCAGGTGGAATTACGTCTCCACCTTGGCCTCCGAGGGCAGCTACGGTGAAAGCGGGGTGGAGGCCTTCATCCAGAAGTCCAGGGAGGATGGTGAGTGGATCTCTCGTGGGATGGGAGCAGCTGAGACAGGAGGAGAAAAGGCTGGGATGGAGGGATGTGTCTGGTTGGACTCTTTGAGCTGAGCTGGGATGAGGATGAGGTGATGGATTGGTGTGGTTTGGGGGATGGCCCCAGAGCAGTGTGGGTTTTGGGGCTGCCCAAACAAGGATCCAAGTTTTCCAGCAAGGCTTGGGACCAGCAATCCTGGTCTCCAAAATCCTGATCTCCAATCCAAAACTCTGCAGGGCAGGCTGCTTTTGAGAAGCATCTCGAGATCCCATTCCCTGCCCCCCAGCTCCGCCAAGCTCCATCTCACCCCTCCCTCTGTGCCTGAGCCACGGCGCTTGGCGCCTTCCAGAAGACAAGACTTTTACAAATACTCCAGGTTTTAATAGAAAATCAAGTTGGCACCACCACGAGCTGCACCCAATTTTATTGGAATTATCCCCCAGGGCAGGTGCTTTAATTTGTCTATGGGCTTTGGACAGGCAGAAAGTCCGTGCTCAGCAAAACTCTTTGGGAGGATTTGTCTGGAGGCAGAAAGCGTTTTGCTGACGGGAGCTCTGGGATGCTTAGGGGGGATTAGCGACCTTGGGAGCAGCGCAGGAGCTTTTGGGGACCTGAAATCAACCCCAGGATGGGCGAGGAGCCCTGGGAATCACTGCTGTGAGTGCTGCTACCACAAACTCGGAGCTGTGGCAGAGCACTGGGGTCCTTCCTGACTCTGGCATCACCTCAGCCCCCAGTACGGGGTGGGACAGGAGCTAAAGGGTGTTTTTTGAGACAGTTAAACCCCTGCAGGGTGCAGGCTGCTGCTTATTACAGGCTTAAGTGTGTCTGAATGGCACATTAGGTTCTGGCAAAGTCGGTGGGACACCGGCCTATCTGGAGCCAGTCAAACTGCGTTATGGCCTTGTAAATGGATAAAGGGAATAAAAACTTCGAGGTGATGAGCTCCTAATCAAAGCCCTATAAATAGGAGCAGCCTTAATTCCGTCTCTCTTGCGCGCGCGCCCTGGCACCGGAGCCGGCTGTGCTTTTGGTATGCAGAGAAACCCATCTGGGGATCCAACCTGGGAGCTGCTCTTCAGGATTTCCACTTGAAAAGCAGAATATTTTTCACGGGGCAGTGGCTTCACAAGGAGCAGCGTGTGGGGATGCTCTGAGTGGTAGCTGCAGGGATGTGTGGAGCTGCAGGTGGTGCAAAGGGGCTGTGCTGGGTGTGTGTGACAGTGCCTGGCAGGTTTGGGGAGGGGCTGGGGAATGTTCTGCTGCCCCACCCATGACTGCAGTCCCCCAGGGGATCCGTTCACGATTCAGACCCACGCTCCTCCTCCACTACGCACCAGTAAGGAGTGCTGGTTGTGACTGGTTGTCCTGCTGCGGCATGAGCTCTTTTCCTTGGAGATACCTGTGGTTACCAGGAGCTCCTCTAACCAGATGTTAACGATCTGACAGCGTAATTGCAGAGTAAAGGAGCACACAGGGAGCCAAACCGGCCCCGTGTTAATCCGGGGCTGCTGCAGTCCTGTAATTTGGGTATCCACATAACCTGGCGATTATGTGCATTAGTGATAATTCAGTTATCAAAAAGCAGATTTCCACGGTGCCTGCAGTGTGAGGGCAGCCCATGCAGTGCCAGTGGTGACGTTGTGTCCCTGACACGCTGCAGGATGGAGATTTTAGATTTGTGGGAGCTGTCTGTGTGGGGCCCTGGGTGGGCTCTGAGCTGCTCCCTGGAGCATCTCCCTTGGGAGCAAGTATGGGGTGTCAGCCACACTGCTTTGCCCATGGAAGTAGGGCCACAGTCATCAATAATGGTGAGGCTGGACCAAAAAAATGCTTTTAAATTTTCTTTCCTTTATTTTATGTTTTTAAACCCCCCCAGCCATGCCAACTGTGGTGGCAATGCCAGGCTGGAGGAAGAGCCAGGCTCTGCCCACTTCACCCCTCTGTCTTCCCCTGTGCAAAGGGCTCTGATTGGCACCAAACACTTTTACACAAGCACAGATCCATTGGGAGGGAGTGAAGGATCTGTGTCCTCTGTGGGATATTCCTGGCTCTCAGTTGCATTTCTCCAGCAGCCTGAAGGATCCTGTGATTTGTTGCTGCTTCCAGGGGCCTCCAGCCCGTCAGAGGGACGGACAGAGCTGTGAGCTGAGCGAGGATCTGGCCAGTGCCAGGGGCTGGCCAGCTGTTGGTCAAGAGCTGGAGATCCCCCGTGGGGGTGTTCATGCTGGGGGAACAGGCAGGGACAGCCCCAGCCCCCACACTGGCTCTGCCCAAGGGCTCCTCACCCACCCAGCTCAGGGTGAGCAGCTCCCGCTCTCCTCCCCACAGCGCTCCGCTTCATTTCTCATGCCAAGCCTGAGCCTTCAGAGTCGGGTTTTATTTCCATCAGGCAATAATGCTCATTGCTGTCGTTAGCAGCTCGCACTCAAGCTGTTTGCTTTCTGATGCATTATCAACTTGACCTTCAGTTTCAATTTTTAGCAGAGCCTCACGTTGAAGCTTCGCAGCGCAGTGGAAAACGGTTCTGCTTGAGGCACAAAGCGACCTCCGACAGCAATGCAGGGAGGAAACTCGCCCTGCAGATGGGTTGTTCTTGCAGCTGGGGCTGGCCCTGGGCTACCACGACAGACTGACCTGGGTGGCTGTTACATCTTTATTCATTTATCTTTTTATCTTTATCCATATTTGCAGTCGCTCTGGTGATGATGCTGTTGGCCCCTGGAGGTTGCTGGTGGCTGCACTGGTGGCTGGAGAGTCTTTATTTGCTAGAGTGCTGCTGTTTGGTTTTTAGTATTGCAGAGATGTTCAGTCTGCAAAGGATGTGTTTTCTTCAGCAATTTTTAAATGTTTTAAGTCCATTCTGTTCCCAAAATCCATCCTACTCCCCCAGAGCATCCCACACTGGCAGTGGCTGTCAGCTGGATTTCCACTGCACACTGAGGTGCACGCCAGGGCCAGCATCGAGGTGTGCCTGCTGTCCCCTCCTCCAGCCCCTCTGTCCAGCATTTCCCCATGCCCCTGACGTGTGGCAGCATTTTGGTGGTCGGACAGACCCACCCAGCACCCTCTGGCTCTGCATCATTGAGGTCTCTGCTGTCTCCAAGCTCTTGGGGATGAGGCCTGAGATGGATGTTTGTGTAACAGAGCTGGTGTGTGCCAACCTTGGCTCTGTGTAGAGGGCAATATTCCCAGCCCAACGCAGGACTCCTTAGTTGTGTACCTGGATCAATTTTGCTGCTGTTTCCCCCTCTCTATTGTTTCATCCTTCACTAAGTTTTCCATATTTTTAGTTAAGAGCCTGATGTATATTTGTAATGCGTTTGCTCATCCCCATGTGACATCCCTGGCTGTCTCTTTCTGGTTCCAGCCGGGTTCATTACTCGCGGTGGCTGCACCAGGAGGTTGCCCCCAAAAAGCCACTCCCGAATCTTGAGGCAGGAGATTTTAACTGCAGCGTTTTCGCTCTCAGCACGCGCAGGAGGGGGCGCAGATCTCTGTCCCTGATGGCTTCTCCTGTAATCAGTTGCTTCCTCGAGGCTTTGAAGTGACACAAAAAATGAGTCCCGGAGCAGGGGAGCAGCCCACCGCTCCCAGTAAGGCTCTGGGCTCGGGAATCTCATGGGAAGGCTGGAGTTAGGGTGGCAGCTGGGAGTGGGAATGGCATCAGTGCTGTGCTGTGCAGAGCCCGGGGTGCCCAGGACTGTCCCCAGGGGTGCCCAGGACTGCCTGAGCTGGGGGGAACATCCACATCACTGTGCCCAGCTCGGCTGAGCCGGGTCCCTGCTGTACCCCTTCCCCGCTCCCTTCTGTACCCCTTCTCTGGTTCCTGCTGCACCCCTTTCCCGGTTCCTACTGCACCCCTTCTCTGGTCCCTGCTGCACCCCTTCCCCAGTCCCTGCTTGCCAGGCTCTGCGGGAGCCCTGACAGAACCCCCTGAGCCACGGGCTAATTAAGCACCGGCAATCAAGAGGGGAAGCCGGAGTGGCTGCGCTCCCACCGAGCCGTAATGGTGGAGATTAAACCCTGACCCGTGTTTGACAACAGGAGTTTCCTTCCCCCAGCGGCATCGGGAGAGTCCCCGGGGCCCTGGAGATGCCGGGGGAGGCGAGATCCCACCGGGATGGGAGGGATACGGCCGTGAGCCTGAGGATGGAGCAGGCAGCACTGGAAGGGGAAGTTTGGAAGGGGGCTTAGGCTGGCTTTTCCAGGCTGTTTTTTGCTGTGGGTGTCCTGTGCCACCAGTGACAAAACGCACGGGATCGCTGAGCATCCTCCCACTGCCTGGCCCCAAACTGCCTCCAGCAGCTGCCTGTCGGATGTTCCCCCCATCCCCAATATTCCTGCTCCTCTTTGGTTCTTTCCCAAGCTGGGGGAGGAGGAGAGGGGTCCCCACACCTCACCTGCTGCCTTCCTCCAGAGTCACACCTCGTCTCAGGTCAGGGAGCAGTGCTGTGCCATCCTACTGGAGCAGAGAGAGTGGTCGCCTCCTCTCCATCGCTGCCACCTCCTCGCTTGGAATTCTGGCTTTAGAGGAATGTTTTGACTAAATGGACTTTTGTGCAAAGACAGTGGGAGCATCACTTGGCAAATCCCCTCTGCCTGTGGTGCTGGGGGTGTGAATAGTGCAGGTGCTGAGACTCCCCAAAGCACACAGCCCCTGACACTGGACTTCTTGCTGTTGGTGATTATGCTTTCATTAATTAAGAAGATAAAAACATTGTCAGCATCTGCTGTGGGAGCCAGGGGCTCCCCGGCCCTGCAGGCTGTCACCTGGAGGAGCTGTGTTCCTCGTTAGTTTGATTTAACGAAGCAGCCGAGTAACATCATGGTCATTTCTGAGCTGCCATCGATTTAACCTCTTTTCTTGGTTATTTATGGGCCCATCTCCCGTGCCACGTGTGCGGGGAGCTGTTCCCTAGCACGAGTGCCTGGTGGCACTCAGGTGTGTGCCCGTGCCAGCCCCCAGCTGTCGCTCGCGTGTGCGCGCTCCCGCCTGGCCCTGCCAGGGCTTTTGGAAGGCTCTCAGTGTTTGCAAACTGCCGCTTTTGTTGGATTTTCTCCATTGATTGCCATGGAAACTGTAATTAAGTTGCACGGTGGCCCCTGGCAGTGTGCTGTGACACCCCGGCCTGGCTGGGGGCTGGGTGGTGACCAGGGTGAGTGTCCCCAGGCTGGGACATTCCTGTCCTGCTGGCGCTGCCGGCTGCTGCCCACCTCGCCTGGCTGATCTGTCTGTTTATCCAACTCCCTCCTCTCCATCCATCTGGCTCCCCATATGGGAAAAAACCAGCAAATTGGCCCAATTTCTAACCACAGGAAAATAAACCCCAAAAAAACTCCTGGAAAGCCCCGGCCAAGTGAGTACAGGGTGGGGATGCTGTGCCCCCCTCCCTGCAGCCCTCCCTGCCTGCTCAGGACCCAGCACATCTCCCTACTCTTGGGTTTTGGCTGCAAGGGGCCAAATTTTCCCAGTTTTCCTGCAGCCCCAGGTAGGGAGTGAAGCCTCCTGGAGCCTGTCCCCACCCTGTCTTGTCCTGCTCCCCTCCAGGGCCGTGCTCTGGGAGTCTCTCCCAGCCCCGGGTGGTAATTTCGCTGACCTTTGCTTGAGCTGTGATCTGTTAGTGGCAGGAGGCATCAGCCGTGTCATTTACTATGCAAATCGGGACCATCAATTACATCCAGAAGGTCCCACAATGTTTAATTTTCTCTCCCATCTCTCTCTATATTGGCATCTGCAGAAATGCAGGAGCAGGAGGGCTCTGGCATTTTGGAGCTGGAGGTTGGGAGCCCAGCAGTGAAGTGTGGGGGCTCTTCCAATTGTCTCTTTTAATTTTAATTACCTGCTTTTGCAATGACTCCTCAGAAAGCTGGGCTGGAACTTGGCCAGTGCTATAGGCATGGGAATAAACCCCTCTGCAGGGCCTGGCTGCTCGGTGAAGAGCTTGTCTGCTCTTCCCATGGGATGTTTCGGCCAGGGTTTGACCATTCTGTGTGCAGAACCCTTTGCTAATCCTGGGCTGGGGAAGGGCTGGTGCTTGGAACTGGCTGGAAAATTCTCACTGAGCTGCTGGGATGGGACTGTGTGTCTGTCCTGGGGACATTTGGAGTGTGATGTGGTGGTGGCTGAAGGTGACAGGTAGCAGAGGAGTGGGTGACAGGCAGAGAGAAGCTGCAGAGATACAGGATGGGAGGAAATGTGGTGCAGAAAGGCTGAGCTGGGGGAAGAAGAGGGGTGAAGGCAGTGACCTGGGAGAGGAGGGGTGAGGGAAGTGCTGGGGGACATGTCCCAGGAGTGTGGGTGGTGGCCAGGAGGTCTGGGCTGAGGAGATGGTGAAGTGCTCAGCCCCTCAGTTGGAGTGCTGGAGAGACCCTGCTTTGCCTGTTGGGCTGAGGAGCCTGTGAGAGGGGCCATCCCCAGGGGCCAGGGACTCGTGGGGCGTCTCAGTGCCAGGGCTCTCTCTGCCACAGGTGGGGTCTGCGTGGCCCAGTCCGTGAAGATCCCGAGGGAGCCCAAACCGGGGGAGTTTGACAAGATCATCCGCCGCCTCCTGGAGACCTCCCACGCCCGTGCTGTCATCATCTTTGCCAACGAGGACGACATCAGGTGGGCAGGGGCCGGCCTGGCCGAGAGTGGGGTCGGGGCAGGGATGCACTGGGATGCACTGGGATGTGTCTGCAGTGGGGAGTGGATTCCCCGTGCAGTGTGGCAGGCAATGTCTGCAGTGGGGACCCACTCAGAGTGGCCACCTGGCGAGTGGCTGCCATCCAACCACAGCCACAAAGAGCCAACAGAGGAATATCCCACTTTCCATCGGTTTTGGAAGCCCTGGATATCACGAGCTGCTGCTTCACGCCACACAGGGGCTGCTCTGAGCTGGCCAGGGCAGGACCCAGGCACTGATTCTGCTTTGCAGAGCAGCCCCAGCCCCAGCATGGCAGAGGAACAGATCCTGGGGACCTTTCAGGGACCTTTTGGGGACCTCCCCAGCACTTTGTGCCCAGCAGGGCCGGGGCTGTGGCCGCACTTGAGGGTGATGAGCCGCTCTGCAGGCAAAGCGGCGGCTGCAGCTCTGTTGTTTATGGAGCAGAATGATTCACATGGAGCTACCCCTGATTTCCTAAGTGTCTAATTTATTAATCAGCAAACATTATGTAAATGTGGGTAAACTGCAAGTTTAAATCAGTTTACATCAGATGTGCAAACTCTCCCAGTTTCATTTTCTCCTTCCTTAATAGAAATGTCTGTGGAGCCGACATTGGGTGGGGGTGAGAGGGAAAAGGGATTTACCTTGCAGGATAAATGGCAGCTCCTGTTAACAGGGCTCTGGAAACATTTACCCATCCAAATGGGATTGCAGCCCTGGGCAGTGGGGTTCTGCAGCCTCCTTTAGCCCAGGAGTGGGGTTCTCCATGATCCTGACCCTGGATTGTGGAGCCTGGGAGATGGGAAGGACAGACTGGGGAGGTTGTAGCTGGAATTCTTGCCTGGCTCAGTTTGGGTGTAAATCACTGATCCCACAGGAATGTCCTGGGTTTGCCCTGGGGAGATCCTGCCCTGCACAGGGGCCAGGGGCAGCTGGAGGTGCTGCTGTCACAGAGTGGGACAGGGGCTGTGACTGTCCTAGGGTGGGATATGCCCAGAGCCCAGGGCAGCCCGGGATGAGCAGGGAGCAGTCTGCACAGCTCCCACTGCATGCCTGCCTCTTCCTATCTCGTCTGCACTCTCTGCTGCATTTCTATGGCGTTTTTTCCTTTATTTCACATTTCAAACACCATCTGGACTTGAAATGATCAGCTGTGACTCGGGGGGTGAGTCACAACCTGCCTCGGCTCTGCAGGGGGAGATGGAGCTGCCCTGGGCCCCACTCCCACATGGCTGGGGACCCACAGGAGCCCCCGAGGGGACAGAGCCTGGAGGGTCAGATCCAGGAATGCTCCATTCCCATCCTCCCACTGAGTTTCTGACCTGGCTGGCACTGGAGGAGTGCTCAGGCTTGTCTGAGAGTCTGGCACAAGGGGGGATGCTCAGCAGGACCAATGGCATCTCCGCTCCCAGCTGCTGCTCAGCTGCCCAGTTGAGCCTAGCAGAGCCCAGTTGAGCCCAGCAGAGCCCAGTTTAGCTCCATGCTGGGCACTAGCAGCACCAGCTGCTCCTCTCTTGGGGCTGGCCATGCTGGGAGCACGTGCTCTCCATGCTGCTGCTTCCCCTGCCTGATGCGGCATAACCTGATTCTCTTTTTTTTTTTCTTTCTTAATGTTGGGTAATTAAGGGGAAATTCAATTACCAGTCAGCAAATATGCAAATGAAGCGGGAGAAGCAGCCTGTGTGCCTGGGCTGGGAGGACAGAGGGTGCAGGAGCTGAGTGGCACCACTGGGTTTTGTTGTGTCCATGTACACCAGGTTGTGCCTGGAACAGGAGATTCCACCAGCACTGTGCCACTTCCCTGGGGCCAGACAAGGAGTTGGTGGCCCAACCTCTGCTGCTTCTTTCCACAGAAGGGTGCTGGAGGCGGCCAAGAGGGCGAACCAGACGGGGCATTTCATCTGGATGGGCTCGGACAGCTGGGGCTCCAAAATCGCCCCAGTCCTGCACCTGGAGGAGGTGGCTGAGGGCTCTGTCACCATCCTGCCCAAGAGGGTCTCAGTCAGAGGTAGGGGCTGTGCTCCAGGGGCCCCCTCCATTGCCCTCCTTAACTGCAGGTTTGGTCTGTGAAAGCATTGTGGCATCACAGAATGGTTTGGGTTGGAAGGGACCTTAAAGACCTCCTGATTTCCCCACCTATCACCTCCTTATTTTCCACGTGCCTTGTTTTCCCTACTCTCCCTTTATCACCAGTATACCTAGAGAGGCATTTCCTGTTGCTTTCAAAGTCCCAGAAAGTCTCTGCTTTCAGAAGATCTTCCCTGAGTGGATTTTCCACTCCCATCTCCGCCCAAGTCACACTTTGGACACAATCCCACCACACTCTGATGTGTCCCCATCGCTCATAAGAGCTCCCTTCTGCTCTGCCTGGGGAATTTGGGAATGTGTGATGCATCTCTCTGTTGTCCCTGGGATTTATCCCCTCTGTCCACTTTCTCCCTGTGCAGGTTTCGACCGCTACTTCTCCAGCAGGACCCTGGACAACAACCGCCGGAACATCTGGTTTGCCGAGTTCTGGGAGGAGAATTTCCACTGCAAGCTGAGCCGGCACGCACTGAGGAAGGGCAGCAGCATCAAGAAATGCACCAGTAAGAGCTGGGGGGCTGCTGTGGGGGCTCATGGGGGGGATGTGGTTCTGGTTGTGAGCATGGAGCACTTTGCCTGGTGGGGATCCTGTCAAAGCTCGATTCCAGGTTCTCAACTCCTTCCTCAAGCCCCACTGTGCATTTTGAGTCATTTCCAGCCAAAAGAGGCTTTAGGGACGAGTGCAGTAAACAAGGCAGCCGGGGATCTGTCTTGCTGACAGCGCTGCTGTCAGGTGATGGTTGGAGGCTTGGGGAGGTGACATGTTTACTGAGAGATGGGAGAGATTTACTGCCTGCCTGGCACTGGCTGAAGACAGATGACGGCGCCGTGGCTCGCGGGCTGCGACGTGGCAGGACTTGGGGACGTTGGCATATCCCTTTGTCCCCTTGGGAGGGATGTCTTTTGAAGCCATGGACCTGGCTGTCACTGCGAAGTTGGATCATGAAAGTTTTGCTTTTCCCTCTGCTTTCACCACTGAGGATGAGCGGGATGTGCTTCCACATCCCTGTCCTTGCAGGCATTCCCCAAGGGTTCAGCTGGTGATTGGGATGGTGCTTCCACATCCCTGTCCTTGCAGGCATTCCCCAAAGGCTCACCTGGTGATCTGGGTGGGCAAGCAGCAGGGGCATGCCAGAAAACTGGCCAGTGGCCATGGCCTTGGGTAGCCAAGAGCTTCTCATCCTTCCCCAGAGCATCACGGAACCCTCAGCACCAGGAGATGCATGAGCAGGCCCTGGGAGTGCTGATCTCCTCATCTCCACTGTGATGTAGTTTTTAAACAGGTGATATTTCAGGGCTAAGGTGTCAGTGGAAGCAGCTGAAACTACAACGTGGCAAATGTCCTAGGAGCTGTCTTTAAATCATTGGAATTTGTCAGCAAATAAACCATCTCCCGAGTGATTGCTTGGCAGATAGAGCAGGGAACTAAGGCCTGGTGAAGCAAATCTCCTGCCCCTGCAGATCCACGAGCTCCTGCCCCGCAGGGCTGATGCAAATGCCCAGTTTGGGGCTGTTTTCCTCACGTTTGGCTAGAGCCCAACATGCCCAAGAAATGCCAGCTTGGATTGTTTATTCCGCCCCAAAATCCAAACTGAAGGATCCCACCCTGAACCAGACAGCTCTTGTTCCTGGATGGAAGAGCTGCGAGGAAGGTGAGGGCTGAGCTGATGGAATTCCTGATGCTGCTGCCTGTGTTAACCCTGAGATCAGCCCTAGCACCCATCAGATGTTTGTCCCACGTGGAGGGACCGTCCCCGCTCCTGGCTGGGCTCACCCAGCCCAAAAACACAGCAAGGCATGCTGGGTGCCACCAGCACCCACAAGATTTGGAGATTCTCCATCCCCAGCTCCCCACAGACGTGCTAGGGGTGATTTTGATTAACTCTTGCCAAAAGCCAGGACCAGTGGTGTGCTGGGAATTGATTCTAATCCCGTCTCATCCGCCGCTGGGGAAGAGCTGCGTCCCTCCTCTGAGGGGGCCGCCGAGCCTCGTCACGCTCTTGAAAATTAATTACCAGCTCTGTAGAACGACGCACGACCCTGCTATTTTAATCAGCAGGTCACCTCCCTTCCATGGCCCTCATCTATTGGAGCGTGGCAGAGATTTATTGTCTCCAGGTTGGGAACCAGCCTCGGCTGTCTGCTCCACATTGTCCCTCTGTGCACCAGCCTAATTCCCGTCTGGAAAAAAGCAGCTGGGGCTGGGGCAAGGTGCTGACAGACAGAGGGACAGCCCCAGGGATGTCTCCTTATCTGCACTGCTCAGCTGTGGCACAGGGATGCAGATCCAGCCTCCACAGCCCGTGCTATTGCAGCGGGTTGGATTTCGGGATGTGTTTGGGATTGAGGGAGGCTGAGGAGCTGTAAGGGACCAGCCCTGGGTCCTGTGTGTCCCCTGGGCAGGACAGTGCTGTGGATGGTGGCAGGGCTGTGACATCCCCATGGGCTCAGCTCCCCTGGACAGTCTATTACAGCTCCTCTTTTAATGGGTAATTATCTTGACAAGACAGAGTGGCCTGTCTGCGCCTTCGGAGATGAATATGGGGAAGGGCCTGAAGTTGAGGGGGAAGATTAATGGCTCCTGTCAATAATGTGGAAGGAGGGATCACCTGCAGGGCTTTGCATGAGTAATCTCCACATCCCAAAAGTGTTTTTATAACTTTGAAGGATGGGCTATGAATTCACCTCGCCGATATCATCTTTTCCTGTCGGTCAGTTCGTTATCAATTCGCTTTAGTGTCATGTCAGTGGCACAAGTCCCAGCACGGGGACCTCCAGCGTGGCTCATGTGGCTGTCCCCTCTCACCAGAGCTTCATCCCATCCCCAACAGCAGGGAAGGAAGGGATCAGCACCTGCTGCTTGGTCCCTGTGAATCCCACCTCACAGGGTGTGTCCCTACCTGGTGGAGCTGGAGTTAATTTTGGGCACCCTGGCATGGCTTTCTAGGAGGTGCTGCCTCTCCAGAGGAGGGAGGTGGTGCCCTCGGCTCCCTGACAAGCCCTCCTTCCCTCTGGAGGCCTGGCTGGATGCCCGGCCATGCCTCAGGGCAGGGATGGAGGGGCAGAGGCCAGGGCTCTCCATAGCAGTGGTGGCCCTTGGGAGATGCTCTCTTAGCTGTAATTAACAGCGTGCTGCGTTAATCGGTGTCTTCTGCTAAGTGATAAACATGTTTGTGGTCCCATTAAGGGCAGTGATGGCAGGGGGGAAGGCAGCTGTCACTGGTAATTGCCAGATCCTTGCAGGATCTTTCCAGCCGGGGAGGCTGTGGGGTCAGCAAGGCAGGAGGGTGATGAGGGGAGTGGGGTGACAGGAGGCTTTGGCAATGAGACAGGGGACAGGCAGGCAGTGATGGATGCTGCCTGGGTGGTCCTTGACACCACTGGTGGAGCCTGAGCTGGTGGAAACTCCCAGGAGGTGAAGGGGGGATGAAACACGCAGGGGTGAGGGTGGAATGTCGGTTACAGCCCAGCCCATGTCCTGCTGGGGGACCTGGGAGTTCAGGGATGTCCCATGGACAGCGATGTGACATCCCAAGGGCTCTTGGAAGCACAGCAGGGTGCCAGCACACACATTTTCAGAACCACCTGATGGGGAGGTTGGCTGTGTGTTCCCCAGGGAATGTTCCTTGGCTGTGTGTCCCCTGGATGTGCAGGTTTGGGAATGGGGCTGGAATTTCCATCTCCTCCAGCCCAGGGTGGGCTCGTTTGCAAGGGTTTGGGTGCAGCAGACACATCCTGGGAGGGGTGGCTGGGGCACAGGAGGTGGAACCCCCTTCCCCTGTCCCCACAGACCGGGAGAGGATCGGCCAGGACTCCTCGTACGAGCAGGAGGGGAAGGTGCAGTTTGTCATCGACGCCGTCTATGCCATGGGACACGCCCTGCACAACATGCACAAGAACCTGTGCCCCGGCAAGGTGGGGCTCTGTCCCCGCATGGACCCGGTGGATGGCGTGGAGCTGCTCAAGTACATCCGAAACGTCAACTTCTCAGGTGTGCCATCAACTTCTCAGGTGTGCTGTGCCCTGGGGCGCTGGAAGGAGCAGCCCTGGGGCCTGGGGGTCTCTGATTGTCCCCAGTGTGGGTCACACAGCAGCACCCACAGTTTATTTGTGGTGCCGTTTGGCAGCTGCTGCACTGTGAATGCAGCGTGGAAGGAGGGCAGCAGATCAGCAGGTGATGAGGTCTGAGCTTCCACATCTCCTGAGAACCTTTGGAGCGTAAATCCAGCAGCAATGCTGCCCTGCCCTCACCCTGCCCTGCCCTCACCTGCCATCCTGCCCTCACCCTGCCCTCACCTGCTGTCCTGCCCAGCCTCTCCCCCTGCCAGCTCCTCCCTCCCAGCTAGCAGAGGTCCCACTGCCTCCCGCTGCTCTGCCCTTGTCTGTCTCAGATCTCCTCTGGAAGTGCATCTTTTCCTCTGCCCTGTCTCCTTAATAAACATTTTCTGTCTGGTCCCCTTATTATTTCTATTTATCTCCACCCTCTGATCTCCCCCACAGTGTCTCTTTTATTTATTTTCCCCTCTTGCTTGATTCTTCTCTTCTTTCTTTCATTAGTATTTATCTCCAGAATTCACTTGATTTAACTTCTGAAGCTGCTTTTGCCGCTTTCCTAAAAGAAACAGTGATGGGGGAGCATCGAGCCAGAGCCCCCCTGGAGCCCATCAGCAGGGTGGGGGTTTCTGGGGGTGCTGTGGGTGCTGACCCCCCTTTCCTGCAGGCATTGCTGGGACTCCTGTGACATTCAATGAGAATGGAGATGCTCCAGGGCGTTACGACATCTACCAGTACCAGATCAGAAACTCCACCCCTGAGTACAAAGTCATCGGGCAGTGGACAGACCACCTGCACCTCAAGGTAAGGGCGTGGTCCAAGGGGAAGGTCCTGCAGGTTTCTCTTCTCACCACACAGAGTCTGGGAGCCCCTGGGTGCAAAGCCAGGCAGCCAAGATGGAGGGGGCAGAGGGGAAGGTGTGCCCCAGGTACACACTCGTGCTTCAGCACGTGTGACCACACCCTAGAGACTCTGGGTATGGGGCAGGAGACTGGAGCCAGACCAGAGCAGATGGGGTTTCCTCAGGAAAGGAGTGGCTTCATTTTGGGTTCCAAGTGTTGAATCTTCCCAAAACACCACTGGAAATCTTCACCACCTCCCTGTCCCCATGCGAGCTTGGGCTGGGACCCTCTGTGGTATGTGCTGATGGGTTGAGGGTCCAGATCCAACCAGGGCAGGGCATCCCCTGTGCCCAGGTGTGCCCGGCAGGTGCCTGCTGTGCCCTCAGCATGGCTGGTGCCATCTGCCCCGCAGGTGGAGAACATGCTGTGGCCGGGGGGTGGGAGCCAGCAGCCCAGCTCCATCTGCAGCCTGCCCTGCAAGCCGGGTGAGAGGAAGAAGCTGGTGAAGGGCATCCCGTGCTGCTGGCACTGCGAGCGCTGCGACGGCTACCAGTACCAGCTGGACGAGTTCCACTGCAAGCGCTGCCACTTCAACGAGCGGCCCAACGAGAACCACACCAGCTGCACGCCCATCCCCATCATTAAGCTGGAGTGGAGCTCTCCCTGGGCCGTGGTGCCCGTGTTCATCGCCATTGTGGGCATCATCGCCACGCTGTTCGTGGTGATCACCTTCGTGCGCTACAACGACACGCCCATCGTCAAGGCGTCGGGGCGGGAGCTCAGCTACGTCCTGCTCACGGGCATCTTCCTGTGCTACGCCACCACCTTCCTGATGATCGCCGAGCCCGACCTGAGCACCTGCTCCCTGCGGCGCATCTTCCTGGGGCTGGGCATGAGCATCAGCTACGCCGCGCTGCTCACCAAGACCAACCGCATCTACCGCATCTTCGAGCAGGGCAAGAAGTCGGTGAGCGCCCCGCGCTTCATCAGCCCCGCCTCGCAGCTGGTCATCACCTTCAGCCTCATCTCCCTGCAGCTCGTCGGCGTCTGCATCTGGTTCATCGTGGACCCGTCCCACTCTGTCATTGACTACGAGGACCAGCGGACTACAAACCCCCACTTTGCCCGGGGCATCCTCAAATGTGACATTTCGGACCTGTCCCTCATCTGTTTGCTCGGGTACAGCATGCTCCTCATGGTCACCTGCACTGTGTACGCCATTAAGACCCGCGGGGTCCCGGAGACCTTTAACGAAGCCAAGCCCATTGGGTTCACCATGTACACGACTTGCATTGTGTGGTTAGCCTTCATCCCGATATTTTTTGGGACGTCGCAGTCGGCAGAAAAGGTAAGGGAGGAGGGGAGAGGCCTGGCCGGTGTGCAGGGCTGGGAGAGGCTGTGGTGTCTCGAGCGAGAAGAGTCCATCCCTGGTCAGCTTGGGAATTGCGGTGGGAAGTTTTCCGTGCTCTGTTGGCCCCACTGCCCCTTGTGGATGGGGGCAGTGGGCAGCACAGGCTGCTCTGTGTAGGCTGTGGGAGGACGAGCCCCCAGGGTAGGTCCCTGGTGTCATGGGCACAATTCCTGCAAGGACAGGGATCCGGTGCTGCCCAGCCAGCCCCTGTTCCCAGTGCAGAGTTCCCATGGGACCGAGGCCAGCCTGGATGAGGCTCCGTGCTCAAGTGCGAGGGATTAAGAACAAAGAATAAAAATCTCATGAATGAGACCCAAATCCTTTGCCTGCCAGCCAAAACAGGAATCATCGCATTTCTGTCAAACGCAAACATCTCCCGCCTGCCAGCCCAGCGCTGCTCTGATGAACAAACCTTGGAGCTGCTGGAAATCCCTGGGGTGTCCCAGCATTTGGACCCCTCTCTGGATCCCCCGAGTGTGTCCCCATGCTGCTGACACCGTGGCTTTAGGACACACCTGTTGCAAAGGTTTGCTGAGGGAAGTTTTGCTGTGGACGCCTGAGTTTGTCGTGTCCTGGAGTGTCTCTTCTCCATCCCTCGAGGAGGCTGAGTCTGCCCAGCCACCCCTGACCTTGGCTCAACCAAAAAGTCCCATCCGGCCTTCTCTGGCTGGAAGTGTGAAGGAGAATTAAAGGAAATAAATGGAGTCTTTTGCAGCATTTCCATTTTGATGAGATGGCAGGGGAGATACTAACAAGAAAGCAGGTTTTTTAAGAAATTATTGCAAAACAAAAGCTCCCTGAAAGCCTCCTTAATGTGCTTGGCATACTGTGGGTAATAAAGATGGAAATGATAATGATTGTAGATTATGCGCAAGGTTGCTCACCTCTTCACTGCAGCTTGTCACGGGATAATTTAGGGCTGCTGAACGCTGCCTGTCAGGCAGCAGCTCCACAATAGGCTGTGCCTCTCGTTGGGGGTTGTAATGCACAGGCCTGCTCTGTTATTAGGCTGCTAACAAGCTGATTAGAGGCGGAAAAAGTGATGTTCCCAACTCCCCTCGGACGCGGAGCCCTGTCTCACAGCCCAGCCCTGCCTCGAGCCTGCTGAACCAGCCCCGGAGGGGCTTTGGGATTCCAGCTTGGAGATCGGCTCTGCTGATGTGGGAGTGGGCTCTGAGTGTCCCCAGGATGTGGAAATGTGCTCTGAGTGTTCCCAGGCTGTGGGAATGGGCTCCCAGTGTCCCCTGGCCATGGGAATGGGTCCTGAGTGTCCCCAGGCTGTGGAAGTGGGCTCTGAGTGTCCCCATGCCATGGGAATGGGTTCTGAGTGTCCCCAGGCTGTGGAAATGGGCTCTGAGTGTCCCCATGCCATGGGAATGGGTTCTGAGTGTCCCCTGGATGTGGAAATGGGCTCTGAGTGTCCCCAAGATGTGGGAATGGGCTCTGAGTGTCGCCTGGCTTTGGGAATGGGCTCTGAGTGTCCCCAGGCTGTGGGAATGGGCTCTGAGTGTCCCTGAGCCACAGCTGAGGGATGATGGATGTGCTCAAGTGAGACTGGAGGGAACAGATGATTGGGGCTCCCCCAGTGCTTTAGCTGTTGGTTTGCACTCTTGGGGAGACGAAGGTTGAAAAGGAGCTGTTGCACAGCCCGCATGGAGGGGGTGGCTCTGAGTGTGTCCTTAGGGTGACACCTGGGGGCACTGGCACTGGCATCACTCATGGGGTGCTCTGGGATTGCTCCACGGAGCACCACCAGCTCACCGTGGGGAGGGATCCCATCACCTTCACCCCACTGCTGCTGGGACTGAGCCCTCTTGGGCTCTATGGAGTGTCTGGACCCTTGGGAAAAGAAATTCCAGGAGCATTTTCTGGGCTGTTGTCTCATGGATGAAGTCCTGAGGATGCCACAGTTCTAACCCACACCTCTGAACCCCTGGTACTTCTGCCCTGACCCAGGGCAGCCAAGGCTGCCTCGTGGTCTGGAGGAGTTGGGTGCTAATCCCCGTTTCTACTTTTATTTGCTTTACCTCGTGCCCACAACTTTGCAGGGAGGTGGCACATTATTGTAACAAGTCCCCCAAGCTTTTTCTGAAAAGAAGCTCTTATCCCCGCCGATCCCGGCGGATTACAGAAATAGCAATAACAGAGGATCTGAAGAAAGAGACAATTTCCTGCACTGATAAGGTGGCAGTGGAACAGTGGAGTCATTGTCTGCTTCCCTGTTTATCACATTTGCTTTTAGCCATAGAAAAGAGGGAGAGGGAAGGAGTGAGAGGGACTGCCCAGTGGTGTTTGGAGCGCAGAGCAGGTTTGTCCTTCCCCAGCACCCACCACGGTGCAAAACCTCTTGTGGTAGGGCCAGGCGTGGATTTAAAGTGGGGCAGCTCCCCATTAATGCAGATTTGCTGTGGGACAGGCACAAGCCTGGGCTGTGCCTCAAGCCTGGGCTGCTCCCTTGGGCAGGATGAGCTCACCCAGCCCTGGGCAAAGCTGCGTTTAGGGTCTGCTATGGGGTCATTTTGGGTGACTGTTGTCCCTCGGCGTCATCGCCCTGAGCCAGGGCTGGCTGTGCTCTTCGATGCAGCCCACGAGGCAGCAGGAGCTGGAGCTTATTGAGCTTCCTCAATGAGCACAGCTCACACCTCCCAGGGCTCCAGTGTCGTTAATGGAGAGGCAAAGCAGGGTCCTGGGCTGGAAGCCAATTAAGAGAGTAGGAAGTGAAACTGTGAGAAATGGTCATTTTTTTGCAGTGGCAAAAGGTTAACTGAGCAGAGCTCCACGGCTGTGTGGAGTCTCCAGGCTAAAAATATTCCTGTCTGAGCTGGTGAGAGGTTTGCTGCGGCGAGACACGGCTGCGGAGGCTGGAGTGGGCAGGAAAACGCTTCCTGCAAACGCATCCTGGGGGGAAAGGTTGTCACAGTGGCCCTGTGAGACCCCAAAAGTGCAGCAGGAGGCAGAGAGTGGGGTGGGGAGCTGGGACTGGTGCCAGCAGGATCTCAGCACGGAGGAGTCCCTGGCAGCACTGGGAGAACTGGCCCAGGAGTGAGGGGGGAGCACACATGGAGGTGTCTGAGCTCAGCTCAGCTCAGCTCAGCTCAGCTCAGCTGCTCTCTCCCTCCTCGCTGAAACGCCCCCGAGCCCCAAGGCACAGGGAGGGGGGACTCTCTGCAGAGGTACAAAATATGGAAATTGCTGGATTGGTGAGGGAAGGCAGGGAGATGAGGGGTGCTGAGCTCAGCTGTGCCCACTGGGCCACGCTGTGCTGGTTCCCAGGCAGGGCTTGGGGTGCCTGGAGTTGGGCTCCCAGTGTTTCCCTCATTCCTGGCCAGTCCAGGACACCCGTGGCAGAGTCTGGAGAGTTGGAGCAGGAAAAAAGAAAACCCAAGAAGGAATAAAAAAGCGCACATATTCTGGCACAGAGATGTGTTTTGACTTTGCTTGATGAAATGACATTTTTATTTCCAAAAACTGCCTAGAGAGAGAAGGTGGAACAAACAAACCGGCGCGTGTGACAGCAGGAGGTTTTATTCTGGGGACAAACCAAAGTTTTTCAGTTGACTCAGAACAAGCTTGGTGGCATTTTCCCTTCGGGGCTGAGTCAGAATGCTCTGATCCAGGTGCTGCTTGGCTTTGTGGAGTCACAGGTGGGACCTGTGGGTCCTGGGGGGGTCCTGGAGCAGCTGTGTCCCCCCAGCTCTCACTTTTGGGAGCTGTGCAGAGCCTCTGCCTCAGCGTGTGCTCTCCATCACCTTTTCACTTCAGAAACCCTCAGGTGAAATGTGTGCCCCTGGGGACATGGGGATCCCTGCTCTGGCTGCTGCTGCAGCCCCCAGGCTCCTGCAGGTGCTGCCTCCTCACAGGGCATGAAATCCCAGCTGGGAAACACCTGCAGGGGAATCCCTGGGCACTGAGTCATGGGTGAAGTTCAGGAACTGCTTTAAGGCTCCTTCTAAAGCCTTGACCTGCACACAGGTGTGTGCAAAAGCATCTGGAGACCCAGAGCCCCCTCCCTGCTCATCCCCAGAGCCTCAGAACTGCCTGCTGGAGAAGGGGATGCTGGAGAGGATGGAGCCAGGTGCTGGCAGAGCAGGGATGCCCACGGAGCAGGGACTTGCCCTCCCAGCCTCCCCAGGAGGTGGGATGGGCAGAGGGAGGGGGTCTCTGCCTCCACTTGCCACCTGCTTCAGATGCCCCGGCTTGAGAGGAGCCTGCCAACTGCTCTCCATAGAAAAATGGATTATTCTACAGTCAGATTAATGGGCTTTCATTTTGCAAAACATCTGTCACTGTTAGTCCTGGACAGTGAGCGTGAAATTAGTTTTGACTGCAAAAAGGCAGCGTCGGTGTGTAATATGTGACTTACATGACAAGAGCCCAGGAGTCAGCTGGGGAATGGGAATTACCTGTTGAAGGGAGAAGGGCAGAGGGGTGTGCCCTGGGCATGGAGTGTGCCATGGCATCAGTTGTCCTTGCTGTGCCCTGAGCTCCTGTCCTGAGGCTGGTGGAGCATCAAACACCCAGCACTGCCAACATTCCAGCACTGCCTCCCCACTCCATTCATTTAACCCCAAGTTTCCCTCATTTCTCCCTTTCCCCCTTTCCCTTTTGGACCCCAGTGGCTCGGGGCAGCTCTCAGCTGGTGGCCTTGTGTCTTGCAGATGTACATCCAGACCACGACGCTCACCATCTCGGTGAGTCTGAGTGCCTCGGTGTCCCTGGGCATGCTCTACATGCCCAAGGTGTACATCATCCTCTTCCACCCGGAGCAGAACGTCCCCAAGCGCAAGCGGAGCCTCAAGGCCGTGGTGACAGCGGCCACCATGTCCAACAAGTTCTCTCAGAAGGGAGGGTTCCGCCCCAACGGAGAGGCCAAGTCAGAGCTCTGCGAAAACCTGGAAACACAAGGTGAGGTGGCTCCTGCAGGGGCTCCCAGTGGGATCTTTTGGGGATCATAGACGCTGGGAATGGGGAGAGCTGAGCTCCATCTGCACGTCCCTGACTCAGTGGGTGTCACACAGGGCTGGGGGAGCTTGGGGTGAGCAGGGCTGGCAGCTCCATGGTGCCCAGGGAGGGAATGGGCACGTCCCTGACTCCAGTGGGTGTCACACAGGGCTGGGGGAGCTCAGGGTGCCCAGGGAGGGAATGGGCACATCCCTGACTCCAGTGGGTGTCACACACGGCTGGGGGAGCTCAGGGTGCCCAGGGAGGGAATGGGCACATCCCTGATTCCAGTGGGTGTCACACATGGCTGGGGGAGCTCAGGGTGAGCAGGGCTGGCAGCTCCTGTGGTGCCCAGGAGGGAATGGGCACAGCAGCAGCACCAGGGGCGGGAGGCACAGGGGGACATCAGTGCAGCACCGAGGGGACATTTTTCACTCTGTCACTGCCGGGTCACGTATCCTTAAATAAACAACAGAATAAATAATTCACAGGGCTTTGATACGGGCAGATCAGCTACGAAAACATCGCAGCTAACAAATAGCTCTGTCAGCTCCAATTCCTTCTGCTCTATCTAATTGTTATCTGGGAGCACCAGTTGGAAACCTGCAGCAAGGTTCCACTGCCAGCCAGGCACCGTGAGCTGCCCGTGTCCCCTCCCTGTGGGCTCTGTTTGTGCTGCTCAGGCTGTGCCAGGCTGTGCCAGCTGTGCCAGCACTCATCCGTGCCCTTGGCTGGAGGGTGTCCCTGTGCCTGCTGACCCCCTGGCACCTGGGCACCTCGTGGGGGTCTCGGCAGAGCAGCAGGAAGGGGGGGGTTCATTGCTCTGTGGCTTTTGCTGTGCTCCCCAGTGCCACTCTGGGATGGTGGAGCCATCGCTGCCTCCTCTCCTGGTGTGTCTGAGGCCTGGGGAAGCTGGGGGGTGGCAGCAGGGATGTGTCCCTATGGCACCCTCTGGATGAGGGGACAGCCAGGGCGGTTGATTTTGTGCCCTGCTGCTCCTCTCCCAGCTGCTGTGGAGTGGTGGCCAGGGGTGTGGGACACCCAGCTGGGACCCCAGAACCCCCTGGGACCCCATGGTTTGTCCCAGGCTGAGCTTTGGGAAGGTGCAGCAGCTCTGGGTGTGTCTGTAGGATGTTGCTGAGGGAACATGTGGTTCCTGAGGCCACATTCCCACTGCTCATGGCACATCCTGCGGGCTCTCTTTGGGGTGAAGTCCCTTTGGGAGCACCCACAGCTGCTCTGGGGCTCAGGGAAGGATCCCAAGCAGCAGCACTGTCCAGATCCCTGAGCAAACCCTGCCACATCCCTGCTGGCACCTCCTGGCACAATCAGGGGGACAGGACAGGAGCCAGGAGGGAAGGTGGCCTCTGCTGATGATCCTCGTGGGCTCTGTGTCTCCTTGCAGCACTGGCCACCAAGCAGACCTACGTCAGCTACAGCAACCACGCCATTTAGCTCCAGGAGCAGGACCAGGACGGAGCCGAGCTCCTCACAGGGACAGCGGCACAGCACAGGGAGGTGGCAGCCGGGGGACACGCCCCAGGGCAGAGCTCCTGGGGGGAAACGCCATCAACAGCAGCAAAAAAACCCATAAAGAAACACTAAAACTCTTCCAGTGCCCACGGTGGTGATGCATGGCTCCCACAGAGGGACAGCGGAGCGCGGGGACGGAGCACGGGCAAGAGGGGACGGACTTCAGCAAGTATTTGAGTTTTTTTTTTTCCTGTATTTTGGCAAAAAAATAAGAGAAAAAAAATAAGAGCCCCAACATTTTCCCTTTTCTGGAATTTGTGAGATTGTTTGTGGTTGTGCAGAACCTTCTGTTTCCACTTTTTATTTTTTTAATCCTCTGTTTTCTTTCGTTCCTGTCTTCCTCCGTCCCTCTTCACTCTCTACCCCATATCCTACCAAATTCTATATGTTGCAAAAAGGAAAAATAAATAAAAATACTTAAAAATTTACATTAAAAAAACAGACAGCAAAATAAAATAAAATAAAACCTAGACTGTGTTCAAAGTGCTGATTTCTATAGGTGGTTCCTTAATGTATGTGATGACCATATGGATTGAAATATGTCTGCTTTATGTACTGACCAGTCAAAAAACAAAAACACACAAAAAAACAAAGTTCAGTGCCTGGATGTTTATGAATTATTCGATGACTGTGTAGAGCATGATCATTTTTATACAAGGAGATTTCTAATAAAAGACCCTGGTTTTGCACTCGGCGTTTGCTGTCTCTTGGTGACTTGGTTTCAAGAGGTGCCAGGGAAGGTTTTGGGTGGCCAAACCCTCAGGGAGAGCTCAGGGCTTGGTGTCCTGCCTCTCCTCATTCCTGGAGATCCCAGGCAGCTGCAAACGGTGTGAGAGGGGATGGGACAGGGGAAGGGGAGCTCAATGTGTCCCTGGCACGGGGCACTGGGGCAGGTTTGGGGTGGGAAGGGTTGATCCCTCCTCGTTTTCTCTTCCCTGAGCTGTGGGCAGAGGCTGAGGAGATGGAGCAGAGGGAAGCAGATTTCCCAGGGCTTCCCACACCTTCAGGCTGCCCAGGACATGGAGTCCCCATACCTGGAGGGGTTGATTAAAAAACTGCGCAGATGTGGCACCTGGGGACATGGTGGCCTTGGCATTGCTGGGATAAGGGGTGGACTGAAGGATCTCAGATTTTCCAACCTGAAGGATCCTGGGCTAACAAGGACCAACAAAAGCAGCTCTGCCTTGTGGGGAGGGCTCCCCTTCCTGGCTCCAGCCCATCCTTGGGGTGTCACAGCTGTGTGTGAGGGACGTGGCTGTTCCCAGAGTCTGGGCTCTGCCTTTTTGGGGTGGTTTGGTGCCTTGGTGGCTGCTGGTTCTATCTCTGGCCTGAGCATTCCAAGTGTTTCCCTCTTGGATTGGGACTGGCTGTGTTTGTTGGCTGCTGGATTAGGAGAGGAGGATCCAAACCTGTCTTTCTTTTGGGTGAGGAGGAAAGGAGGCAGAGAGGTGCTGGGTGCCTCCAGCTTCTGGACAAGCTTTGTTCCAGCTACCCAATGAAATGTTGGAGCTGGCCTGGGAGGGGGTGCTGGGATGGTTCCTTGTCCCTTTGTTCCTGTTCTCCCAACCCCAAAGCGCTGCTATTTCCCCTTGTGATGTCACTCCTGTATTTTGCTCATTTCTAGAGCTGTTTGTGTGTTAATCCCAGCTCTGCTCTCAGCCTGGGGTGTGTGAGGGGCACCTGGGTGCCCTGAGCCCCACTGGAGCTTCAGCCAGGATTTGGTGCCAGAGGGAAATGCAGCCTCTCCCTGCTTGTGCACAGAGGACAGAGCCTGGCTTGAAGGCAGAAGTTAAAAAAAAGAAAAAAACCAAAAGCAGTGTAATGAAAAGCTGGAAACTTTGATAAGATCATACTTGTCAAAAGAGCTTCTCAGGAGAAAAAACTGCTCCGTTCCCAGCGCATCCATCACTGTCGGATCGGATGTGAGGCACTGCCTGGTTCAGAGGGCTCTGAGAAAACCCGAGTTGATGTCTCTGGAGCAGCTTCTGGCTCGGGGATTCTGCTCTCACAGTGTCACGAGCATCTTTCATCCTGAATTCTGCTGGATAATGACTGGAAAGGCTGATCCTGCCTTAATTCCAGCCTCCACCTGCCTCCCCTCTCCACGCCTGTGAGGGGGGTGCTTTAAACCCTCCAGATGGCCCCGTTCTTGTCACCCCAAGCCTGAGCTGCTGAAAGACCCCTGTCCCTCCCAGCCCATTCCAGTGGTGGAAGCAGTGACCTCCCAACACAGCTGGTGGATTTTATCCAGCACCTCATGATGCAGTGTTGTTTAATTCTAACAACCCCTTTGATGATGGGAGCTAATTAAAAGGGAGCAGTCTGTGAGCCATTGAGATGGATGGGGCTCCAGCCAGGCTCTGCTGTGGATGTTGCAGCAGGGACCTATGAGGATCCAGATTCTGCTTTTCTGTTTTGCTTAATATTTCTGAGGGTAGCTCTGCCTGTGGCTGGGGAGAAGAGCAGATTGGATACTGATTCCTGGATATCAGATTCCTGTTTTTTGGTATTTTGGGTATTTTTTTTTTAAATGAGGTACCTGGAAATTGTTGCCATTGCTTCTCCTCCTCGCCTCCCTTAGAGCTTTAAAAGCACTTGTCTGATTTTCCTCTTATTTCTGTGAAGGGCTGTTGAATTTAAACAACGATAATTGCCTGAGTTCCCTGAGTGCTTGACCTGCAGATTTTTCACTTTTTCTGGGACTTTGAGAAGTGGCAAGGAAAAAACCTGGGCTGGTGCCAGCTGCCTCCATCCCCTGCTCGGATCTTCCTTCCTCCTGGAACTTTCTGTTGTCCTTGGCTGCTGTTCCCAATTTCCAGTTTTTCTCCTGAGCTCCCTTCTCCAGGGACAAGCAGGAACTTTTGGGGTTCCAGGGCACAGCTGGGGGCTGGAGTGGGAGCTGTGCCCCTGCCTGGAGCAGCAGCAGCCTGGAACCAGTCATTAACTCTCTTCTGTGAGAGGCAAATTACAGACTTCGGTGGCATAATTAGGCCAACTCGATGGGAAATGGAAAAACAAGATAATTTCCCTGCGAATTTTCCAGCCTGCCTGCCACCTCGTGCCTCCCTTCCCATGTCCTGGGGAAAATCAGCCCCCTCTGGGCCTGGAGATCTCCTGTTGCAGCTCCTTGGGGAGGAAATCTGGAGGAAGGGGATGGGAAGAACAGGGCTGGAGCACAGCTTGGTTTGGACAGGACAGGAGGACAGGGCTCCACTCAGCTCCTCTGCCACCAGGAGAGCCCCAAGGACTCATTTTCACCCCAGGAGTGCCGAGTGGGGCTCAGAGCAAGGTGGGGCTCGGGTTCAGAGCAGAGGCAGCAACGTTGAGCTGGTTCCATTCACGACCCAAGAGCAGCTCTGGGAAAAACTGGAGCTGGTTTCTCTGCTCCAGAGCCTTGGAGGAGCTGGGATGAGCCCCTCAATGCTGCTGGGAAGGTGGGCAGTGCCTCTGAGTCGCGTGTAGGGGACAGTGGGTGCCCTGGAGGGAGGTGGCAGCACCCAGCCCTGTGCCTGGGGAAGGTCCAGCAGCAGAGGAGCCTTTGGAGCTCCCTTTGGAGCAATCCCTGTGGCTGGAGCCACGGATGGAGGCATGAGTTGTGTATCCAAGGGGCTCTCCTCAGCCCCAATGTTCTCTTGTAGGGCCCAACGAGTCAATGGTGGTCTGTGTTGAAATCTCACTTCGGTGGTGAAAGCTGCAATTAGCATTTAATGAAGCTTCTTGCTTTTATTTTTAGGTAACCTCCGATTCCCTGACTGTGTAATTTAGTCCTCCATTGCTTGGAGATAATTAAAGTATGTCACTATAATTTGCTTTTTTTAAAAGCCTGTAATTATGTTTTTATTGAGAATAAAAAACGGGGGGGGGAGGGGGAAACGAAAACAATGTTAGGGGAGGAGAAAGCTTTGGATGGGCAAGGGGACTTCTTCCAGCTTGATGGGTTTGGAGCTCGTTCCAGGATGCTGGGTGGGCTGGGGACAGAGGAAAAGCTGCTGGTTCGAGTGGGAAATGGTGAGGTCAGGTGTTTGAGTGGAGGGGTGAGAGCTCTGGGGCTCCTGAGCGTGGCTGGGGGGCTGCAGGAAGGACCAGCTGGGCTTCCTCATCTGCCTCACTGCTGCTCCTTGGCATCCTTCTCCTCCCTCATTTGCCCCACAAACGCCAGGCTCTGGAATTGGGGTTGGCTGAGCCTGGGGCAGCACAGCCGAGCTCTCATCCTTGCCCTCCGCACTCCCAAAATTGCCCTTCCCAGCCCAGCAAACATCTGTGGGCAAGCAGGGCTTCATCCAGCTGCAGCATCTGCCCCCAGCGACCGAACCTGCTGGGGTTGCTGGAGCAGCTCTGCCCTCCCTGCGCAGCCAGGAATTAACAGGCAGGAATTAAATGTCTCTTCCCAGGCCTGACAGCGCTGCGCTGCCCTCGGGGGATGCTCGGGCTCGATTTGCATCTGCAAACGCTGCTGCTGGATGTCAACCAGCCGCTGTCCCCGCAGTCCCCCCGGTGCTGTCTGACGCCGAACGAGCCAGCAGGAGTGTCCTGCCTCGCTGGTGGCCCCGGGCCAGGAGCCGCTCCTGGGCAGCCCAGTGAAACCAGTGCCTGCAAACTGGTCTGGGAGGAGAGCGCAGCCGCGGCCGCAGGAGCCGCTCACCTGCAATTCACAGCCTGGAAATTGGCTGTTGGAGGGAAGTTGAATAACGAATAAATTCGAGATAATTGATTGGCCTGTGGCCAGTTCACAGCCGGGGAGAGCTGAAATGAGTTGGATTGTTGGCTTTTTCTTTAAGTTAGTCTCACTCAAAAATGTGAGCACTAAGAGGTTACATTTAGTTTGGAATATATTTAATTCATTAAAATGTTGATCTCTGCTGCAGAGTTCAGATCTGATTCCAGGCTTTATTCCTTATCTAAATGCAAAGATTTCTTGCCAGAAATACAAAGCAGAGAAGAAATCTTGGTGCTTAGGAAAAGTGACATGATGGAAGGAGCTGGGGCTGGACTGCGCCGCACTGCAGGGAACCTGCTGGGACTGGAGCTGCCACCCTCACCTGGGCAGGGCTGGTTTCCTCCTTCACACACTGGGGTGCAGCGTTTAGGGTCCCATCCCACCGTGTCCCCATGTCCCAGGGTCCCATTCCACAGTGTCCCCATGTCCCAGGGTCCCATCCCACAGCGTTCCCGTGTCCCCGGTGCTGCAGGCGTCACCCCGAGCTCCCTGCAGCCAGTCCCTCCTCAGGGCTCTGGGATGCTGCGGGATTTGGTGCAGTCCCCTGCAAAACTTCCCTCTGGAGCTGCCGCCTCCTCACCGAGCTGAGGCCAAAGTGACTCAGGAAAGTTTTGGGCAGAGCAGTATCAGGCCGAGGATTTTCTGTTCAAGTGTTTCCTCAGCCCCCAAATCCCTGCTCCCCTCTCAGGTACCTGAGTTGGTGGCACTGGGGGTGGGCTCAGCCCCCTGCTACGCTCTCAGCTCGTTTGTCCCCCAGCCCTGCTGTGCAGAAATGTCCCTCCCCAGCCCGGTGTCACCGCACCTTCCTCGCAGAGCCTTTGTGATCTGCAGGGGATGACAAAGGGGAGGAACAGCACTTAAAACCCACTAGAACCCACACACCATCACCAGCTTTTGTACCGGTTGCTATGGGAACCCCATACGTGCACCGGAAGCGCTGGAGTATGCAAATGAGCTTCTTAATTAGTTCTCCTCAGCCTTTCATGCTCGTGGTGCAGCAATTTGATCATTAGATGAACATGCCACTTCATTATCGGCAGCTTAACCAAACACGAGCTGGGGTGACCTTTGGGGTGGGCAGGGTGCCTTGGGAGCCGGCTGAGGAGGGGGATGACGGGGACCAGCGGCGGCACGGAGCTGGGAACCTTCTCCAGCAGCTGCCAGACCGGTGGGAGCTGCCGGTGTGGGTCCTGCTGCCCTTGCAGAGGAGCAGGGAGGCGGGGGCTGCGTCTCCAGACAGGGAGCTGGGATGCGCTGCTTGGCTCGAGCTGCAGGACTGAGCTCCCGGAGAGGAGGCACAGCTGGAAAAGCCAAGCCCTGAGCCCCCCTGGAGCCCTGCGGGGCCGGTGGCAGTGTCACCCTGCTGTGCTGGCCTTGCGGACAGGCGCTGGACGCGCTGCCTCCAGCCCCACGTGCCAGATGCCAGCCGGCTGCACGCGTGAGCTGGCGCTGTAAATGCTATGAGTTTTTCACCAAACAAGCTTCATTAATCGTCTAATAACCGGATTAATTAAGGACACTGAAAGTAAACAGCAAGAATGTAATTTGCCTCTGATTGCCATGTAATTGCGGGAGTATGGTCCTATTTGCATATGCAGAAAGTGTTGTTGACAGTGGTGCTGGGACAGAGAAAACAATGGATGGAGGGCAAACGCGTCCTTGGGGTGGCCAGATCCCCTCAGCCGCGCTCTTCCCTGCCTTTGGTGCTGCCTGCGTGTGTTTTGCTCTGTGGTTCTCTGCCTTCCTCCCAATTAGCCAGCCCTCCTGCTATTTGGGGAGCTTTCTGAGCTATTTGCTTAGGCAAACATTGATGCTCCAAATAGACTGACAGATTCGCTTGGGAACGCTCCTGTGTCCTGGGAGACAGCAGGAATAGCTGGGGAGGAGCCCCTGTCTGTCTGTCTGTCTGTCTGTCTGTCCTGGCTGGGGTTAGGGCCAGTTCTCCCTCTGACCCTGGGGGGACTCGGGGATTTTGGTTGTGCTTGCAAGAACTCGCCCTTGGCAAACTCCAGAGAGCTTCCAGTGCCCCGAGAGGAGCCGGGGAGGTGAATCAGGACACGCAGAGAGGGAAGCAGAGGCTGTGTGGATTTGGGGCAGAGCCAGGGGCTGAATTCCAGCATGGAATCCCCACACCGTCCTGTGTCTCTCATGTCCTCCACCCCTTGTCAGCTGCTTTATTTCCCAGGAAATGCAGATCTCTGGATGGTGACTAATCTTCCAACTCTCGTTAGCCCAGGGTGAGTTTTCTTCTTGCTGCTGACCTTGTCAGCACCAGCTGTACTCAAGGAGGGAGCACAGGATGCTCACCAAGGTGACAATGCACTCCCTCCCCACACATACACGTGCCTGTGCCCACAGGGGGAATTCAGAGCACTAATTCCATCTTGGAGAGCCCCAGGCCTGTGTTTTTCTCTCTCCCTGACAGCTAAGACTTGGATTAAACCCACAATGAGGAGTGATGTGACCTTTCAGGAGCAGCTCGGGGTGTCAGTGGCAGGCACTATTTTGAAGTGGATGTTTGTTTTCCTGGTGGTGGTGATGAGCTCTGTAGGCTCCAGCTCTTCCGCCCTGTTCTCCACGTGCAGATGGACTTGGATTAAACCATTGTGAGCTGTTGGCTCCAGACAGGCACCTGCTGCTCACTTGTGTGAATTCCTGCTCAGGCAGGATAACAAACGGTGAGGATCCTTGGAGCAATTGTTTTGGAACAGAGCTGGCAGGCAGGATGGACGGGGGCCTGTTTGCCAGCAGAACGCTGCTGACAAATCTCTGCGAAGAAAAACAGGGGCTTGGGACCCCCCTGCCTGTCTGTGGGCATCCTTCCCATCAGCTTTTTTGTTTCCTTGCAGTGCCTGAACGTTTTGGGCCGGCTTCCCACGGCTTGAAGTGCCGTACCTGTCCCCACCAGCTGCCAACCTCCATTCATCACAGGCAGCGTTTTGTTTTCCTCTTCTGGAAACTTGAAACGTTCAGAAGGGAAATCAAGTTTTCCCTTGGAAATCTGGGTGGGAGAGGGGTGGAAGGCAGGTAGCCTCCTGTTTATTTTGCACTGCTTTTCTATAAGCTGCTATAAACAACCTGTCAGCGGTCCTGCAGTGAGGCTGCTGAACAGGCTCCCCCGGTGCTGGGCTTGGTTCCTTGCCATGCAGGGTCTCGTTAGAGGTGCTGCTTGCTGCTGCTTACCCATGGACTCCCTTTGAGCTTGAAGAGCAAGACAGGGAAACAGCAACGATTATGATTAGGGTTTTATTTGGAGCTCCTAAACGCTCCGTTTCCCGCGGTGAACAACATCCTCGAGCGGCTGGAGGCTGCACCCCGCCAGTGCTTCACCGTGAATATTTTCAGAGATAAACAAGGGAAGCAATCAGCCCCTCTGGAATGCTGGGGGGTGTGGGTGGTGCTGCCTGCAGTGCCTTTGAGGCCTCTCCCGTTGTCACTTCAGGAGCCCAGGCCAGCACCAGGTTGAAGCCGTGTCTGAGCTTCCAGAGCTTCCCTGGAAGAACCTGGCCTTGCTCCTGGAGAAGAATTGTTGTTCCAGCCTTGGGCGAGCCAGTACATCCCAGTTTTGAGCTTCAAGCCTTTGCTCCCTCTGCATCTTGGCTCCTGAACATCGAGTGTTTGGTGGGCCTTCAAACTTGTGACTGTGAGTTGTTCTTTGAGGCTCTTCCCCCCGTGTCCCTCCTTCCCTTGTGCTCTGGAGGAGGTGTGAGGGAGCTGCAGGAACCTGGCCCTGCTGAGCCCCAAGGGATGGATGTGCAGCCAGATCGCTGTGGCCTGGCTGGAGCAGCCTCTGACTTTGAGGATACCGAGATTCCAATTCCATTCCCACATGTCTTTGGCACGAGCAATTCATCTTTCCCTATCTCACCCTGAAATCCCTTTGCTTCCAAGCAGGTTCTGTATTCCAGTGCTGTTTTTCAAGGCTGATGGGGAAGCTGCCTCTGCTCTGATTGTCAGTGCTGCTGTTTTTCTATTATTTTTCAGATGTCTTGTGTTTTGGGGGAAAAAAAGTCCCAAACCCTGCTTTGTGATTTTTCTCTTCTCTTCTCTGTAATTAGATGGAGCAGTGATCAAAATATGTTGCATTGCACTGCAAGCTTCTCCAGGCAGATGTTTCATCACCGGAGGAGAGATGACTTCCTCATTTACATTTGGGGAAAATTAAAGGAGAGGAAGAAAGAAGAAGGCGAAGGGGAATGCTGGATTTCCTGTTGTGTGAATACATCTTGCAAGGCTTTGGGAGAGTGACGTGTGAGAGAAGAACCAGGGCCAGGAGAGAGAAGGAGGCCAGACTTTTTTCCACCCTGCTGACATTCAGATCTTGAGTCGTGCACCCCTTGGTGTTAATTTGCTGCAAACCCCAGGGATGTTGGCTGAGGCTCATCCTGCTGCTCCCTTGGAGATGGGTTTTGAGCCCAAGGCTCTCTCTTATCCCCACATTTGGAATTTCAGGGGTGCACAGAGCTCCTCAGCTGCTGCCTCCCCTCTCCAGCTCTTACAAAGGAGATTCCAGAGCTGCTGGAGGGTGACACCAAATTCACCTTTTGTCCTTATCTGGAACTCTTTGGTGCACAGGGCTTTGTGTCGGTGGTCAGAACGAATTAATTCCCCAAATATGAGCAGTGAGGGAAGGTAAAGCAGAGAAAAAGATGGGAAAATGCCCATTTTTGGGGATTCTGGTACCAAACACCATTAGTTCTGGGGCAGAGACTTGGAACTGGCTGGGGAGAGGTTGAGGGAGCAGGGGAAGCCTCCCCCACACTGGGAACATGGAACACAATTCCTCACACTCAGCTCAATAAGAGAGCCATCAAAAGTAAAAATGACAGCAATTCTGCAGTCAATATAATGTGGCTGCGGGTTAAATAAATAATGTTTGAATGATAATAATTGCAAAATGATACTATTTCATCCACCACAAACATGTGGTTAAGCTCTCATTAGCTGAGGCTGGAGCTTTGTGGGAAGCAGAGGCTCTTTGAAAGCAGATCTTTGGATTATGCTGCTCTAGAAATTCCTGGACTGCTCCTGCAAGTGCTTAATAAGGCCTGTGAGTTCACTCGTGGCATTGAGAGGAGAATTGGGAAAGGTGGCACCCCGAAGTGAAGCTGGATTTTTATTTATTTATTGGAGGGTTCTCAGGGAGCTGAAAACAATGGGGTTTTAATTAGCGGGCTCTATTATAATCCTTGAGCTCTGTGGGGGGAAAACGTATTTATTTTTATACAGATTTTTTAACATATAGAGGGTTTTATTTATAAATTTGTGTGTACGGGCAAGTCCTCCCACATCTGGGAGAGTTTTGTCTGAACTTCAAATTCAGTTAAAACTTACTCTGTCCTGTCCCAGCTCCTTCCTCCATCTCCATCCTGGAGCAACGCTGTAAATGCCCCCCAGAGCTGCTGCTCAACCCCAAACTGGGGAAACTGGTGTGCTCAGCACCTCGCCAGACAGGGCTGATTTCAGACTTGGCTGCGATATTGATCCTTACTTAACATAGTAATGAGAATCTGCTTCCCTAATCAGCGAGGGAAAAATCTTATTTTCCAGCGGCTGGAAGGAAATGAGCTTTGTTGGGTTGTGGTGGCTGTGGGGTGGCAACAGGGAGGGGGTGACACAGCCTGGGCTCCACCGCAGCACCGTGGGCCGTGTGTCCTTCTCTCTTTGCTCCCCAATATTTGGGGACAGCATCCCTTGTGCTCGCCCTGAAGCCCTGCTTGGGTTTTTGGGATGAACCAAAACTGCTCCTTGAACCCCCTGCTCCTCTCCAACCACGGATCCCACAAGCAGCCGTGTCCATGCCAGCCCCTCAAAGCCCAGCCTTGCGCCTCACCTTCCTCATCCAGCGCGTTTTTGAGGAGGAAAAGCCGCATTTCCCCGCGAAATTTCCCGTATTTCTCCCGATCCGCGGGCGCGCAGCCGCTGCTCCCGGCCGGGCTCCTCTCCGGCCCGTCTGGCTGACGGCAAATTGTTTTTTGATGGCTGACTCGGTATAACTGAACTCAATTTGCCTTTCAAAAGCAGCTAATAGTCGCATTAAAAAATCCATTTTCACTTGTGATTGAATTTGACGGCGGCTCAATCAATAAGCGAGTGGAGTGTTTCACACGCGGTACCGAGCGCCCGTCGCCATGGGAACCTTGGGAGCGCGGTGGTGAATCCCCTCCGATCACTGTCACCCCGAGCTGTCACCCCAAACAGGCGCCCTGCTGCCAAGGGACGCCCTCCTGGCCCTCCTGGAAGTGATGCTGGCGGGATTTTCTTCCTCCTCCTCCTCCTCTTTGGGTGGGACGAGCGCTTCTCCGCTGCTCCAGCCTGATTTTTTTGGCACTTTGGTGGCACTTTGGTGGCCCTGGGATGGTGGGCCTGGGAATGGTGGTACTGGAATGGTGGCACCGGGAATGGTGGCCCTGGAATGCCCCTTTCCTTCCCAAATCTCCCAGTCTAGGGAGAGAAGAAACCTGAGCAGGTCTGAGGCTGTGCAGGACAGCAGGGCTGGGAGGGAGCTGCAATGGGCCTGAGGAGTGGGTTTTTTTTGTTGTTTTTTTTTTGTTTGTTTTTGGGGTTTTTTTTTGGGGGGGGAGATAATGAAGTGAGGAAATGGATATATTTATATTTTCATTTTTTTTTCAATCGAGTTCACCCACGTTGGATGAAAAACGAGCGTGGTGACACTCTGCCTCCCCACAATCAAGCTGCTTCCTCTCAGCCATTGTTTGCTGTCTTCCTATTGTGGTGCAAAATGGAAATGAAACGGCTCAGGCAGGAAGTTTGCAATTGAGATATGATTTGGTTTTTTTTCATAATTATTTTTTTTTTATATTCTTTCCGAAGCAGCTTTCTGAGTTTTTTTTTTTAATTAGAAACACTCCCTCTGCATGCTCTGCTGTCGAGGCAGGGGAGTTCACCTGCAGGTGGAGGTGATGCCAGCGCGGGGCAGTGCCCACCTGCCCTCACCTCCCCGCTCCCCTCAGCCCGAGGAGGTCCAAAATAAAAGGAAAAAGCTGCTTTACACCAGGTTGGTGTTTTCACTGCAGGGAGCTTGCCTGGGGCTCCAGGATGCCTTTGGTTTCTTTAAACTGCATCTCTAAGCATATTCCAACAATGTGCCCCGTCTTGGAGCTCATTTCCATGGATTGATCCGTGCTAGAGGAAGAAAGGAGAAATCTGCTCTGAGTTTGAGCTAAAAGCCAGGCACCCTGGGCTCAGTTTGAGCTGGTGACTGGAGCTCACCCCCATTGAGCACTGGATGTGATTGAACTTTGCTGCCTGCCTGGGTTAAATCTGAGTCCTTTGGCTACCTTGGGTTGAATCCTTTCCCTCCCCAGCTCACCTTCCCAGCCCCCATGGCCACTATGTGAGACCCTGGTGCATTTTTCACCTTCCTTTCCCTTGGGGTGTTCTGGGGAGAGTTCAGAGCTGTGGGTCAGGGAGTGTGGATCGGCTGAGGCTGGGCCATCCCAACCCCTCCTGTGCTCTGCTGCCATGCTGGAGGTCAGGCAGGAGGGGCTGGGAGTTCCCAGCCTTTTTACCAGAGCCATTTCCATTAATCTCACGGGCTGTGCCCACCACGGCTCCCTTGGCTGCTGCTCGTGGCTTAGGAGGATTCTCCCTCCCCACACCCCAAAATCCTGCTCCAGCACTGCCTGGGACACCTGCAGAGCTCTGGGGCAGCCTCAGGGTCAGGGCTTTGTCTCCTGACAGCTTCAGGGCTCCCCTAAACTGCAATTTTGGTGTCACCAGGAGCTGACACCTGTGTTTCACGTACTGGAGAAAGGAGCTGGCACTGGAGCTGGTTTGGGAGGTTTGGGAACAGGGAGGGAGCTGTGCCCTCTTCCACCCAGGGACCTGCTCCTGCCACCTCTGCTCAGCAGCCCCAGCCAAACTGCTGTGCCCCAAGCCTTGCCGCCCCTCAGGGAAACTTTCCTTGGGGTCTCCAGGGTGAGAAGAGTCTGTCCTTGTTCCCACACTTCCCTGAACGCTGAGGATGTAACTTCACCCCCCCAAATCCTTCTGTTTCCCTTTGTTCCACCTGCTGTTCCCCTGGGCTGCTGACCCCACTCAGGCTGCTGATGGATACCTGCCTGTTCTCCTGGGCATAGAAACCTTTTCCTGGTGGAATGCTGCCAGCACAGAGCCTGGTGAGATATCTACAGGCTCCTGCACAGACCCCTCGGGGAGATAAAGAACCCCTGACAAAGCGGGGTCTGTGTTTATCTCAGCTCCCTGCTCTCCAAGCCGCCCGGGCCCGGCTCCAGCGCTGCCTGAGATGGTTCCCGGAGTTCCTTTTTCCCTGATACAAAGCTGCCGAGGTGTAATAAGCCGGGGGGAAGGCGATAAGCTGCTGGGTCAGCTCCGCGTGCCGCTGCAGCACGTGTGCTGCCTGCAGCCTTCGGGAGCTGCAGCTCAGGGACAGCTCGCTGGGGAACTCATCCTGGAACCCTCGGTGCTGCGGCTCCTGCGGGGAGCAGGGACAGCATCCTCATCACTGTGATGCCTTCCTCGGCATCAGGGGCTAGTGAAATTAAGGGAATAAAAAGTGGTTATGTTAATTGAAGTATATTTCAGGCAGAAATTCCAGGTACGTTTCAGGCAGTCAAAGCCTCCCCAAGGGCTACACCCTGAAAAATCGACGATGGGTGATGGATTTTCACACTTTTATAAGTTTGGTCCATTTGCATATTTGGGGTTAATCTTCCCATTACAGCTTAAGGCAATGGAGTAATTTACCCCAAGTTTGCTTCCCCCAACTCACTTTTGTTTACATCTCTCAGGGCCTGAGGCAGTGAGGTGTCCTTGATTCCCAGCCCTGGAGAGGAATTGTTTTGTCAAAATGGGAAAGCAGCAGCTCACACTGTGTATGGAGTTTAGAGTTATACACTAAAGAATTACAGGATTACAAATATATGAAAAATATAGAAGCTAAAATCCTAAGGCATCAATGGCTGGGCCCCATCTGCTTGGCTGAGGACCCCCAGTGCCAGCCACTAAATCTGGGGTTGGTCTTTAACCCAGGGATTGGGAAACAGAGGAGGAATGATCCCTGAGAGGAAATGAGGAACAGGGATTAAATGATTTGCTGGAGTCATGCAGAGATCTCCCAACGCTTGGGTGGCGAGCTCGGGGCGGTGGCAGAACTCGGGGTTGAAGTTTACAGTTTGTGATGAGGCTTAACAAGCTCGGCTGGAAAAGCTCAGAGGAAGGAAATGGCATTGCAGAGGGTGAGAGTGTGGAGCTCTGAACTAAATCCAGTCAGACTGAGCTGTGCCACGTTCTGGGCCACGCCGTGCCAGGCCAGAGGCTCCTGAGGATGAGAACTGGCCCAGGTCTGCTGAATCCACTTAAAGAGACTTTGCTGCTGGGCCTGAGTGTTCCCAGCGCTGCTGTCGAGCTCTGCAGAGGAGCTGTGTGACAAGGGACAAACCTTCCCTGATGCCAGCTGGCATCCCTCCATCAAAGTCAGCCAGGATAAAGGATGTTCTCCCCAGAGCAGAGGCTCCAGCAGCCGTGGCTGTGGCTCCCTGGAATACCTGTCTCCCACCTCTGGCATCCATCCTGCAGCCAATTGATTTGTGTGTGTTTACACGATCAAAGAGAGCCTCAGGACCTGATGTGGGAAATGATTTCCTGTCTTACACGGCCCTGGGATAACTTCCAGATCTTTCCCCTTTGCAGTTGCTTGGAGAGAAGTTAACTCATGGGTCTGGCAATAATACAGCAATAAATTAAATAAATTAACGTTGGAGGAGCAGGAAAGGTTGGGCAGTGTTGGCACTGGGATTAATTAGCGGTCAGCTATTGCTGTGTGTGACAGGGACCTGTCCTGTGTGAATGCTGATGCAGGGAAGGCCTGGGACAAGGTGCCAGTGGAACAGTGAAACATCAATCCCAGCAGGCATTTTCCTTCTGTCTTCCTCACTGCTACCCTCTGCCTGGGGCTTATCTGTGTGCCAAGGGCTCCTTGTCCATTAATGGAGCTTCCAGGAGAAATGAGGCCCTGGTGATTGCATTCCGTCCATCTCCCCTGCCCTTTCCACCCCAATAATCTCCTAATGCATTAGCCAATTTGAGCCACATTTGAGGAAAGAATCTTGGGAATGTGCTGTTGGTAACTTAGCCCAATCCTTCTGTTGACAGCAGAGAAAGGGGAGTTGATCTCCGAGGTCACTGGGCCAGGAGCAGTTTCCCTGTTTTTGAGCTGTTCCACAGCCAGGGATAAGGAGTGCAAGTTTTCTGCTTATATCTATGGCCATATCTCAAGGCAGTAGATAGCAAAGGGCTAAGAAATAAGACAATTTAGAAATTAAGGGTATTTTTGCCTCCCCTGTCTTTTTTCTTAGAGAGCTCTCTCCTGACAATCCCTGCCACAATCCTTCCAACCAAAATCTGCTGACAACTCCTGACCAGGTAGCCTTTTGTCCCCGTGTTTGTAGCATGAATGCCTGGCTCCAGAGCCCCTTTCCCTGCAGACCCTTTCCCTTTTGCCAGCAGAGCCCTCACAAAAACCCAGAGAAAAGCATATTTTTGGCAATTCCTTCAGGACACCCTTGCTGAGGAGGAAGAGCTGCAACTAAGGGTGTTTTATTCCTCCCTGGAACGCGTCAGCCTTCAGCAAGTGGGTTGGAGATGACGTCTGGGTGCTGAGGAGCAGCGAGCACACATGGAGACTGCTCCTTCCCTGTGTCCCCAGCTCTGAGGGACGTGCCAGGCTCTGGCAGGGCTCTGAGCCTGGTGACTCAAGGCCTTGGCACCTGCCTGCTGCTCCATCCTGGCTGCAGAGCCTGGCTGGCAGAGGGGATGTGCATGGAGACAGAGGAGAAAGGGAGACATCTCTTGTGAGGGATGCTCAGCCAGCTCTGCTGGACCTGCAGGCTGTCCTACAGCCGGGCAGCTGAGCCAGGAGAGCTCCTGCACTTTCTGACCTGTTTTTTTGGCCTTTTGTGGCTGCTGTCTGTGGGGCTGCTGAGAGCAGAAATATTTTCCTGGGACAGGGAAAAGCCTGGTGCTGACTGAGATTTCTGGGCAGCCAGATAGATCCTGCTGCCCATCAACCCCATTACCCAAACCCCAATAAACCTGGGGAGTTTCAGCTTCCTGCAGCCCTCCCCAGACAGGAGACCCACTCACAGATGTTTGCCAGCTGTGTTAAAGCACCACAGCTCCTTGGTTTAGCTCCTGGCTGGCTGCAGGGCTGTGAAGTGTCTGCTGCTGGTGCCTGCTGTGCCTTTGCCTTCTGTTTTCTGCAGAAGTGCTGGGAAAGGAGCTGGGATGAGCTCCTGGAGGGTGTTTGTGTGGGGAGGGCTGGCTGAGACCTCACAGCTCCAATTGTGCTGTTAATGGTGAGGGAAAGAAAACATTGTTGAGGACCTTTTCATTAATACAAACACGGCAGAATTTATCTATGCCACTAAATGCCTTAAACCGTGTCTGGGGGAGGAGGAAAAGGAGGAGGAGGAGGAGGTGGCAGGGCAGTTCCAAATGGCAGTGCTGGCATGTCCAGCTGCTGGCTGGCAGCGTGGCAGGGGCTGTGCCATTCAGATGATGCTCTGTACTGCAGCATCGGCTGCTGGAGCTCTGAGCGATTCATGAACCACTGCTGGCTGCGTGTCTGTGCCGGGTATAAACTCTCCCCAGGGGCAGCAGAGTGTGTTTGAATGCCTTGTTTTGATAGGGCGTCGCTGCCGGGTTTTAGCATGCACAGAGCCGCAGCCTGTGCCTGGGATCTGCCTTTGTGCGAGGATCAAGAGATGGGAGCCACCCTCTTTTGTGAGCTCCAGGAAAAGAGGCCTGCCTGGTTTTGTGCCTCTGTGTATGCTCTGTGTGTGTGGGAAGGAATTGCTGTTATTTTTATTTACTATCCCTGGTTAAGCACCGGCCAAAGATCTGGTTCTTTTTTTGCATGCCTAGTTCTAATTACAGCACGGGCACGTTTGTTTTCTGTGAGAGGCTAAGCTCTAAAGCAATTTTCATCTGTGCCTTTGTTTTCATCCCCCTGCAATGTGAGAGATCTGAGCAGCTGTCTCGGGTGTTTTGCTCAAAGTGAAGAACAAGCCCTAGTGAGAAGGGCAGCTGGAAAGAGAGATTAATTAACCTGGCCTTGGTTGGCCTTGTAAACAGGGGGAGAAATCTCTCTCAAACTGCTTGTTGCTTATTTAGCTTGTAAAAAGCTGCCTGATCTCACACTCAGTCTTAATCCAATCTTCCTTCCCACAAAGCTAATTGCCAGGAATGTGCCTGCACATCTCTGGTGTCCTTCTCCTCCTGGCCAGCTTTGCCAGCTGTGGGCCAAGGTGATGGAGAAGTCCCCGTGTCCTTTCCTTGGCTGCAGAACAGACAGCAAACCTCCACTCATCAGGGCCATTTATCTTGATAATCCTGGGAAGATTCTCATGCAAAACTGAGGAGAGGAGCAGGGAGCAGAGGTGGTGGTGGAGACTGTCCCTGCTCTGTTCCCGCCGGATTTACAGCGTGATGTCATTAAATGAAGGCTGGGTAGTCAGAGCCATTGATTTTCATCAGAGGCAACCTTGCTGTGTTATCAGAAGTGAGTAATCCCTCCTCTGGAGAGCAGACATTGATAGATCAATAGGAGAGAACATGCTGTACCTCCTGGCAGCTCCATCAACCTTGGAGCCAGAGCTATCAAGGGCACCAGCATTCCTGTTCTCCTGCTCCCAAAACCTCCTCACTTCCTTCCCTGCAGTTCCTGCACCTCTCCATCCTTGGTCTGAGGTTCTCATCAGCCCCAGACTGAGATTCCTCGTCTCTTTAGAAGTTCTAGTGTTTCCTTCCCTCCCCACGGGACAATCTGCCATTAAAAGGATCTCCCTCTTGGTTTGACTGCAGTAATTACTGTGTTGGATCTCTTATTTCCAAGGGCCTGGCACAGAAGAGCTCCTTCTAGACTTGGACAGGTTTATAAGCCAGGTGCTTGGGTTTTTGGACAAAAAAGGAGGGAGGACCTCAGGAGGGACCTGGACCAAGATGTTTAACCCATGGAAAGACTTTGGTGACAGTGGAAGGCATGGATTTTGTGTTTGAGCAGATTCTGGCATCCTCCTGGAAAACAGGCTGAGACTGAAGGCTTGCAGGACAGCGAGCTGAGATGGTTATTGATTTTGATTTTTAGTAAACAAACCTAAAGAGCAGGTTTTTATCTAAAGATGGGAGTCAGCAGAAGTTTTAATGCCATTATGCGCTGGATATACAACTTGGCTGCAGCAATGCTCAGCCACATCTCCCAGAGGAGGGACAGGGACAGCAGGGAAAGGTGCTGGGGTGAGAAGAATTAAAGACTATCAAGGCTGTTACAACCCCCTCTGAGCTCTGCTGTTGAGACTTGTGATAACAGAGTTGTTTTTGAAGATTTCATGCAAAGCTGCTTTTGGCTGGGGAGTGAGAAGATGCTACGCTGGCTGCAAATTGTCTTGATGGAAAATAGTGGTACTTTGGCCATTAGCTGCATGAACAACCACTTTGTTCTGCTCTCTAATCGCTTTGCCTATACATAATTTGGTGCCTAACACACCACTGCAAATACTGTGATTATTCTTAACAGTCATATACAGTACATATAATTTGAGGTTGAATGTGGGAGCTGTCAGGAGGAAGTGTCTGGGCTGTGGGCAGCTGAAGGTCATGTCACTGCAGTGGTAACTCTTTCTTGTGCTGGGTGTTGGGAATGAGAGCAAATCCTCTGTGCCAGGAGGTCTTGATCCATGTGGGGAAAACAGGGAGGAAAAGTAGAGCACGTGTGGCAGGAGCTGTGGGATGTCAGTGTCTGCTTCCATCTGTGTCTGCTTTGGAGAAAGTTTTGTCCTAGGAAGTGTCAGTTGTGGCTTTCTGGCAGGATGTGTGTGACCAGGCTGTAAGGACAGCTCTGTCCCCTCGTGGGTGGCATTTCCCTGGCACAGTCCTGTCCCACTGTGCTTCCACAGTGTGGGATTGTGCCATGAGCACGGGCAACTGGAGCTTCCCTTTGCCATAGGAGCAGAGGAGAAGTTGTTTAAGCCTCACCTGGAATTAAAACTTGACAAAGAATCAGCTTTGCCTCATCATCACAGGATCAATTAGGTTGAAAAAGACCTCCAAGATCATTGAGTAACCCTTGAGTTTGTAGGAGACTGTGTTCCCTCTCTGTGTGACAACGGGGCCTGCTGTGTCTATCCCAGACAATATTCCTCCCTCTGCTCATGGAGCACATGAATGAAATGCTGCAATCCAGGAGGCAGAGTCCTGGGAAGTATCAAAACCCTGACAACATTTTCCCTTCCCTCATCAGTCACAGGGAGACAATCAAAGGCAGTCCACGCTCAGGTTGCAGTCTGACACTGTCCCCCTGCAGAGGGTACAAAAGAGCCTGGAGCAGGGTTCCCTGGCTCAGTGACACTTTTCCCTTGCTCTGAAGCTTTCCAGCAGGGACTGAGCAGCTGGTGGGACTCGCTGGGATGTCACACACAGCCCATCCTCCTCAGCTCCTGCCTCTGGGAAACCTGGCAGGGACCAAGCATTGCCAGCAACCTGCAAATGCTTGGGATGCAAATCCAGCCTTTTGCCTTGGCTCAGCCGTGGCTGGAAAATGAAACTTTGGGAAGGTACCTGATCCTGTGGCTCCTGGAGAACTGGAAGGGTGTGTGGGAGGAGGCTCCCACTGGGATTGATTGACTCCTTGGTGTTTCTGAAACAGGTGATGAAGGTTCAGTAAAACAACCAAAAAGTTCCTGTGGTTTGGGTGTCCAGCCCAGAGCTTCAGCCTGAGCCCTCAAAACATCACCCATGATGTTATAGAGCTGTGACAAGGAAGAAACATCCCCACACCTCCTCTCCTCTCCTCTCCTCTCCTCTCCTCTCCTCTTCCCTTCTTTTCTTCC
>VWZS01002411.1:364302-397928 GCA_013397075.1 Rhabdornis inornatus
TGGGATGGGATGGGATGGGATGGGATGGGATGGAGGAGCCTGTGTGGGCAGGACTCACCGAACCTCTCCCGCACCCAGCGGAGCTTCCCCATCCAGGGCACATCCACCCACGCAGGGTGCCCAGTGCTCCCCCGCAGACCCTTCTGACTGGTCCCAGTAGAGGGCACTGATGTCTGTGCTCTGAGCACGTTCATTAACCTTTAATTAACGCTCCGAGTCCCGCACTGGCGGCAGCTCTGAGCGCGGAGCGGGTCAATGGCGTGGGGAAAGCATCGAGTGCGGGGTCCGCAGGACAGGCTCCAGGACGGGCAACTTGGGGCACTGTCCCAGGGCACAAAAATGAACTTGGCTGGGTTTTGGTTTCTATTTCTGCTGCAGCCGCCGAGCAGGGAGCTGCAGCCCCCCCGCCCAGTTCGGGCACGGAGCCATCGCAGCTCCGGGGCGGGAGGTTCGAGTTGGGCTCGGGGTGTGAAGGCAAAGAGCTCAGCTTGAGCTGGGGGGACAAAGAGCCCTGGCTGGGGCTTGGAAAGTGAGTGGATTTCATCTGGAAGTCGCTGGTGGGGAAAATAAAATATGGGAAATCAAGAAATCATTGTTCCTGCTCTGCTTTTCTGACTGTAATTTTTTTGGTTTAGCCAATTTTTTTTTTTATTTTTTTTTTTTAATGTGAGCCTGTGTGGAATAAAACAAGGGACTGCTGTCTGTGTGTTGCCCATGCTTTCCATCTTAGTATTGATCTAATCTGCCTTTCAGAAATGCTTCCAAAAGTGCATGAACCTGCTGCTTCTGGGTGTAACAGAAGCTTCTGATTTTTGTTGTTGTAGTTTTGGTCTTCTTTGTTTTTTTGTTTTTTAAATTAATGCTCCTGCCAGTTTAATCCAAAAACTGGAGCTGCTTCCCACCCAGCCCATGGGATTCCCAGGGGTGCAGCCAAGACCCTGCTCAGCCCTTCAGGAAAATCTGCCAGGAGAGGTGGGAAATTCTGTGGGAAGGGAAGAATCCCTGTGCAAAGAAGGGGAAGGAGTTGGGAAAGGCCAGGGTGCTGCTGTGGAAGTGTGCTCTGAAAGTGAGATGTGATCTGCAGCTCCCAAACCATTGCCAGGCAGGATTTTGGCAGCCCAGGGAAGGCTCCGGCAGCCGGACTGCCCGAGGCAGCTTGGACAGGCAGCAGCCGGAGCGTTCAGCGCCTTCCTTGCCTTTGCTCTGGGCTCTGAGTGCTTTGCATGCACTTCATTCCAAACCCAGAGCTTGAGGAAAATGTTTTTCCTCTTGATTTTGAGGGACGTGGAGCCAAGCACTGGGAAATGGACTCGGTGATGGCCTGACATGAATGAATTCCGTGCCTGAATTCCGTGCCCCGTTTTCCTTGGGGAGGCTGTGGAGATGGAAAAATCCTGCTGAGCTTTCAGAGGGAGGCCCTGGTGCCCATTTGCATGTGTGCAGCATCGATCACACGGGGCTGGGGCTGCACTGCCAGTCCCGAGCAGACAAACACACATTTTACTGGTCTTGGTGACTCCAGGCAGGTCCCCAGGCTGCTGGTGACACTGCCATGTGCTCCAGAGCTTTCCAAGGGCAGCTCCAGCTCCAGAGCTTTCCCCAGGAAGTCGCTGGAGATGGTGCTGAGCCAAACCCTGCCTTTCCCAGGCACTGTGTGCAGTGTTTGTTTTCCTGAGTCCCTGACTGAAGTTACCTATACAGGGAATAAATATTGACTTAAGCTCAGCTGCTGAAAGAAGACCCTGGTGAAGCAGAGGAATTCCTTTTTCCAGCTGTTTGCAAGAGCAGGGGATGGATGTAGAGGAAGGGGAGCTGCTGCAGGAGCCCCTTTTCAGTGCCCTCGTCTCCTCTCTGCCTCTCTTAGGCTGTGACAGCACAGTGCTGCAGGAAAAAGTCAGCCCAGTGGTCAAATCCCATTCCAGCTTGGAAAAACATCTTCATTTGTTTTGAGAGGAAAAAACAGATTTGGGTTTGGATTTCTCAGCCAGGAACAAAACTCCCTGAGCACAGAGCAGGTGACTGCCCACCTGCCATGGATCCTTCCCTTCCCAGGGATGCTCCTGCTCCCTCCTGGAGAAGTTGTTTAGTGCCAGAGAGCACACAGAGCCGATCCCCGGAGTCTGAGCACACACAAACTGATGTTTGCTGGCTCTGGAATGGATCAGGGAGGGATTCAGGGACTCAGAGATCCCCCAGCAGCCTCTTTGCTGACACCTCCTTTCTCTGCAGGTCCTGCTACTCCACCTCTGCGTCCCGAGATAAATCCCTTCCTGCTGTAATTACAAAAACTCATTTGCCTGTGATTAAGCAGTTTGGTGGAAGGTGTTGGAAAGGTGGGAGCTGAGCTCTGCCAGGCTGTGTTTTAATTAGGATAAAAGGGTTTCTCCCTCCTGCAGCTCCCCTGGCCCTGCCTTAGGTCTGATGGAGACAAGTTACTGTTGGCTTGACCTGTTGTTGCTGTCTGAAATGAGTTCATTCAGCGCAGTGCAAGCTGTGGGGTGTAAATATGCTGTAATTATTGCTGTTTGTACTGGCAGGATCACCCCGTGCCTGCTGGGCAGCAGCCCCCTGCTGATCACCTCTCCAGGAATGGAGGAAGGCACAAACCAGTGGATTTTGGGGAAGAAGGGATGGCCTGGGGCTTTGGGGCACTGGTGAAACGGGAATGAAGGTTCAACTCTTCCCATCAATTGCTTGGATAAATTCTTTATGAAGTCCTAAAGCCACGAGGGAAGCTGAGGGTGTTTGATCCCTGTGGGATCCACGGGAGCCAGTGTCTTGCTGAACTCCAGGAGCACAACTGGATTTTCTGAATGCGAGGGATGAGGACTGTCCTGCCTGCTCTCCCGGGGTGGACAGAGGCCATGAGGATGATGGGCAGGGCTGGGAATCAAAGATCAGCCCCAGTTTGGCCAAACTGGAGTGTGGAGAAAACCCCCTGAGAAGGACTCTGCGGATGGAGCAAACCCAGCTCCTCCTGCAGGACAATTCCCTGGGAAGTGGGAGCAGTCTCACGAGCGAGGAGAAAACACCGATCTGCCGGTGTCAACAAACTAATCGGAGTTTGTGTGGTTGCAGAGCTTGTTCCCTTTAATGTCCCCCAGTCCCCGGTGGGAGCCCGGCGACGTTAATTGCTTGCGAAGGCGCTCTGAAGTGTTCTGCTGGGAGGATGTGTTTGCGTGATCTGCGAGCAGTACTTGTGAAAAGTGGCGATCCGAGCCGCCTGATTCATCCCCGATCGATGGGAGCCTGCCGAGCCGGGCGCGGGGGAAGGGGACAGGACACAGCAGGGGGATGGGGATGGGGACAGGAAGGGGACATCGCTCCGGGATGCGCTGGGGAAGTTGTTGGTGCTCAGGAGCATCGGGAGGAAGCGAGGAGTTGTCGTGGCTGCTCTGGATGGCTGGATTTTGCTTCTCTCTCAGGTGTAAGGACACAGACTGGGCACCCCTCTGGGATGGAGACTGCGTGATTTAAACTGAAAGGAGCTGCTGGGATGAGCAGAACGATGTTCTGCAGAGCCTCATCTCTGAGGATGAGCTGCGTCGGCCTGGGAGGTGCTTCTGTGTCTCCTAGCTCACATCTGGCCGATGTGGGCAGCTTTCCCTGGTGTTCATCCTCCTGCAAAGCCATTTGACTTTCCAAGCTAATAAAACCCGTGTTTTATGAGAGGGAAGCAGTTGTTTCCCCTCCTCCCCGAGGCTGGAGCAGAGCCTGGAGGGCTGTGCTGGCTGTGCTCTGCTGACGTGTGGGGGATGCTCCGTGCCACAGCCGGTGCTTCTTCTGCAGAACTCATCTCCAGAGTCTGGACTCGTGCAGGGCTGGGAGGTGCTGGGCAGTGTCCCGACACACCCAGCCTTTTGTGGGAACCTCCAGGCCTGGGCAGAGGTGTCTAAGGAGGGGAGAGATTGGATCACCCTGGGCAGAGCAGCAGGACAATGTCCCAGCCAACGCAGGGACCCTGGGAAAGGATTTTAACCTCTCTAGCTCTTAAATTTCCCTTACCCTGCATGCTGGCCATGAGGGCAGGCTTTATCCATTAAAAGCTCTGGGACTGAGCTCTCAGCCTTTGGGGACAAGACGGTGACTCCAAACCCAGCCCCCCTGGCTCTGTCAGTGTGGGCTCTGTGCCTGTGCCAGCCAGGGCTGGTGGCTGCAGTCTGCTGGTGCCACTGGCCCTGCTGAGCCGGCTGTTGGTGCCAGGAGAGGCGCTGGCTGCTTGGGAGCCTTTGGCAGAGCAGCTGGAGCGACTTGCTCTGCATGGCAGGGGACCTGAGAGGTGGCTGCTCCAAACTGCAGGATCAGCCCTCGGCTCTCAGCTCCCAGCAGGAGTGCAGGGCTGGAGCAGCCAGGCTTGAAAATGCACGAGGGCTTAAAGCAAACCTGACTGGGAACTGCCAGGGCAAGGATGGCTCTGGCAACACCACCCAAAGCTGGGCTGCTCCTGAGCATCAATTAGTCAGCAGCAGAGCCTCTTTCATCCCCTGACATGCTTTTAGCAATTTGTGGTTAACTTCCAATTCATCTGAAGACGGGAGTGTGTTCTCTGTATCCTGGCATGCCCTTGGAATCAGGCTGGGCTGCTGTGTGCTGCTGCTTCCCTGGGATTGGGAATTCTGGCTGCTCCGGGCTGCCTGCACAGGGCAGACCCGCAGCAAGACCCTGACTCTGTGCCTGAGGCTGGTTGCTCTCAGGGATGGGGAGGAAACCACCCTAGGGAAGGTTATTGCCCTTTATTTTCCTTTTAATTTGTATTACAAATTCCACTGCAGGGATGAGACTCAGACTGGAGCTGTCCGTGCTAGGGAGGCTCTGAGCTCTCAGTGGGTGTGACAGATGCTGCAGTCTGGAGGAACAAGGAGGGAAACGCAGGATGAGAGCGAAGCTAAGGGACAGCAGATCGGTGACAAAGCTGGGACGTGACCCTGAGCTGTGTCTCTGCCTCCAGCTGCCTGTTCTAGCCCAGCTGCCAGCAGGGGAAAGTCCTGCTCACGCCTTGGAGCTGAGCTTAAGCTGAGCTGCTCTTCCCCCTCCTCCTGCCACAATCCTGGCCTCATTTGGTCTTATCCAGAAGTTTCTGAGCAGTGTGTGTGGGGTGGCTGAGGCGCTGGTGCCACCCTCCTGCATCACCCACAGCCTCTTCCTTCCCTGAGCTGCTCCTGGCAGGGACCTGGGCACTGCCCGGGACCATGGGATGGGGCCAGGCTGTCCCCTGAGGAATCTTTGCATTCCCCACCAGCTGGATGGGATGGGATCCATGGGATGGGATGGGATGGGATGGGATGGGATGGGATGGGATCCCCCATGGCAGCACTTCCCCGTGCCCGGAGCCTGCCCCGTTCGTGCCCGGCCATGCGAGAGGATCCATCTGTGCCGGCATCGTGGCCTCAGGCTGGCTCTGTCCCTACTGTCCGTTCCAGGGGATGTTAGAATGACTCCTTAAATAACTTTGTCTTTGGCACCTGTCCCTTTTCCCGGCTCTGAAGCGATGGCGCGGAGAGAATGGGCGGTTGTTTGTGAAAACAAAGAGCGGCCGGAATGGGCAATCACCAGAGGAACAAGGGGCCGGTGAAACGCCCATAAATCTCCAATCTGTGTTTAAATGGAGCAGGATTTGGTTTTTAATGCCGCTCTTTGTTCCTTCAGAGAGGATTATATCCTAACAGATGGGCATCTCCAACTGCACCATCAGTCACCAGGCACTGAGCAAGGGCACGGTTTTGTTCAATACCTCCAAACTGGATCCCAGTAGCTCGGTAAATTTCTCTCTTTCCCTCCTTCCCTCTCTCCCTTCAGTGGGTGTAGAAGGAAATCTCCCGCAGAAAAAGCCCTCGGTGAGGCTGTCCCTGGAAATCTCCGGTAGGAAAAGCCCTCGGTGAGGCTGTCCCTGGAAATGTCCGGTAGGAAAAGCCCCAGGCGAAGCCGCACCTGTACCGGGAGGGTCCCTTCGCACCTGGAGCGTTGCTCTCTGCCAGCCTGAGCTTCACTGGTGGAAGAGATTCAGAGCATCTGGAAATCTCATCCTCCGGCCTCGTAAGCACGAATCAGTCGTAGGAGGCTTGGAACAGCTTTGGCAAGAGATTATTTGATTCCTGGCTTTCCTTTCTTCCTCCCTGACTGTTTTATTCTCCCATAAGCATTCATCTGGAAATTCCCGCTGGCCAAGGCTGGATAGATGGCCCAGGGACAGCCGGTTGTATTCTGCTGCTCTCGGTGCTTTTGAAGGCAGTAAAGTTGGGTCCTTGAAGTGCTGTCAGTAATCATTTTTATAGTGGTCAGATCGCTCATTAGCACATTTGTTTTCAGATGTTTAAGCTGGAAAGAAATCCATAGTCCTTGCATTTTTAACTTGATAACCACTCAATAGAACAAATAGAGTTGGAAATTAGAGCAGAGCTGGACTGGAACTGAGCCCTGAATACTCACCTTTTACTTCAAAGAGGCGAGATTCCCTCACAGCTTGGGGAATCACAGCCATTCCAGCCCGCAGAGAGTTCAGAACAGCTCCGGGTTACTGTGGTGATTAACCGGGAGGTGGATCAGGAATTGGAGGTTGCCCTAAACCAGGTCTGTTGAAAGCTTCTGCTCCGAGCTCGTGAGGAAACCAAGGGCTGGACCAAAACTTTCATTTTTAGGTCACAGGCCAAGAGAATCAGTTGAAGAGCTCCTAAATGATGGTTCCCAGAGCTGGGAAGTAACCGGCTGGAAAAATTCCGAGGATGCCATGCGGGAGGGGCTTTTCCAAACAGGTCCTGGTGTGCGTTTTGGGATTGTCCCCGGGGTGCTCAGCCCGGAGCTGGGCACAGCTGAGCACCGGGAGGAGTCAGCGCTGCCCACACCCCCCTTCAGTGCTGGCACCAAACCGGGAAAGGGCTGCAGGACCGCGCTGGGATCGTTTTATTTTTTGTAAAGCATTTCGGGATTCAGTTGGAGGCAAGGTGCTGTGCAGATGCGAGCTCGTTAGAAGATCATTATCATTATTTACCTGCTGTGTCTGTCTCTCTCTAAATAGCTTTAACTGCCAGCCTATTCATCCACGTTCCCCTCTCACCCTTACAGTGGCAAGCACCAGCTCGTCCAGTTCGCCAGCCCCTTGCTCCTCATCCCTCTCCAGCTCCCACTGGTCGCCTTGGGTTGTGTATTATGGGAGCCTGAGGGAAAAATCGGCTTTATTTTGAGGCTTTGAAATGCAGGGAGCGTGCCCAGGCAGAGCGTGTCCCCCTCGCAGCCTGGGGGGGGCTCGGTGCCGCTGTGTCACAGCGCTGTCGTGGTGCTCAGAGGAGATAATTAGGATGAGGAAGCTAAAAATTTTGCCTTGCACTTTTTTTTACAGCCTCTAACCCTATTAGTCAGGTCATTTGGAGTCCGGGGAGGGTTGTTTCTTGCCAGAATAGATTGCAAATGAATTGAGTTCCATTACACTGTTAATTAAGAGGAATAGGAGGGAAAAAAAAAGAGAAAAAAAGAAAAAAGGAAAGGAGGAGGAGAAGCAGAAGTGATGGAGTTGGGTGCAACTTTGGAAGGAAAATGGAAACCTCCTGGGGATTTTCCACTGATGCTCCCACAGATGTTGCCTCGGTGCTCCACCCACCCTGCGGCTTTTGCTCTTTTCTGGCCACTGCCGCCTCCCTGGGAACCCTGAGGGGTTCGTACCTCGAAGGGGGCACCCAGGGCTGGGGCGGGGAGAGCAGACCCCAGCCCGGGTTTGGGGAGCCCCGGCGGCTCAGCCGGACCCCCCCGGTGCCCGCAGTGCCCAGAGCGCCCGTTCTGCACCGGGGCCCCGCTGCCTGTCATGTGCCAGGCGGGGCTGAGGTGTCTGAGGAGCCGGGCGGGCTCTTATCAGCCGCTCGCACTGTCTCAGAACCCTTCTGCTGAGCGCCTTTTGTCCCCTAATAAACTGATAAAGCCCTGTAATCCGCCGGGGGCTGATGGCAGGGCAGCTCAGATAAGGCAGCTCCGTGCCAGCAGGGATCCGCCAGCAGCCGGGATGGGGCTGATCCCGCTGTCCCTGCCTTGTGCTGGGACAGGGGATGAGTCTCGGTGACAGGGAGCTGAGGATGGGCTTGTCCAGTCTCTCTCTTCACCTGGCGTGGGGGTTTTGCAGCGGTCAGGCAGACAGGCTCCTGTCCTGGGTCTGTCTCATGGCACACAGGCACAACTCGCCCTCCCAAAGCCACTTCCCAGCCCACAGCGGTGCCGGGAGTGTCCGAGCCACACCACCGAGCCTTTTGCAGCCACGTGTGCCCACGTCGGAGTCGTTCAATTTGCCAAGCAATGAGCAGGGAGGAGGGAAAAGAGGTTTAATTCCGTGTTTTTACCATCTTGTCAGCGCTCTCTTCGGGGGGTGGCTGATCTCTGACCTGGCGTAGCCACAGTCCTTGTTTAGCAGAGTCTGGGCTTGTTCTCCTGGTTCCTTACAGTGGAAAACAACTCATTAGCACGAGGAACGAGCAGCCCTGGAGACTCCCCTCCTGCTTTTTTTTCTTGCACAGCTCAAGGATGGAGTCTGTTTCTCCTGGCGCTGAGCAGCATCGCGGGCTCACCTCCGTGTCCTCCTCCTCCTCTGCCCCCGTGTTCCAGGGTTAAAACCGGCTTCTCCCTCCCTTTGATGTGTGGTGTGGAGCTGGGGGCAGCAAATCAAAAGCAGGATCAAACTTCCCCCTGCCTTCTCTCCTTAATTGTGTGCGTTTATGTATCTGTTTGCTGGCGCTGGAGCGAGCGGGCTCAGCCCACAGCCCGCTGTGTGGGGATGGGAAATGAAGCACCAGGACGGTGCTGACAGCGGCTGGCGAGGGCCTGATCAATCGGGATGTAATAGAAAAATGGCTCTGGCTCCTGAAGGGAAGGGAAGCAAAGGATTTGATTAAAAAGTAAGGCAGTGACTGGTTGGAAAGGACGTGGTGGAGGTGGATGAATCACCAGAGAGTGAAGGGGGAGGTTTGGGTTTGGGAGCAAAGTGAGGGACTCTGTCACCCCCCTGGGCTGACCTCTCCCATCACCATCTGTCCTGGCTCTCACTGCCCTTTTCCTCAAGGGAATCTTGGGTTCCTGAAGGCAAAGCTGTGATGGGGAATTGCTCAGGGAGCTGGGAGTGGGACTGCTCTGCAACAGAGTGATGCTGCCCAGGATGGACTCTGGGAAACATCAAACCCAAGGCCTGAATCCACTTAAACAAGAGACAAATTGTGCCCAGATGGCAAATCCTGGTGTCTGAGCTGGCTGTGTGTCCCTGCTCCTGCCTGTGAGCTCCTGAGCTGTGCCAGGCTCCTTTTGAGAGCTGGGTGCAGGTGCTGGTATTGGCCCTGCTGGCATTTGGTGTGGGCAAACAGGCACGAAATAATCGGCAGCCCATCGATCCAAGGTCACCCATGCCAAGGTGTGATCAATAGGAACGGACAGCTGAGTGCTTCTGTAATGAAGTGCCTTCACCTTAGTGGATTTGGGAGAGAGGGAGGGTATGGGAGATTAAATCCTCCTGCCATCGACAGCTCATCAAGCAAAAGATGTATTAGTGAAGAAAAATTATGCTTGCTGAGCCCTGAGGGGAGGAATTGAGCTGCTGGGAACTGTTTGTGCTCTTTGGGGGAGCATCAAACAGGGGAGCAGCTCCGCTGCCTCCCAGCACCCTGCTCCCAGCAGGACTGGCGGGAACTTCCCGAGCAGCTTCGAGGGCTTTGAAGGGATTAGGGAATCACAGAGGGAATTTGCCACGGCTGCTGGTGAGGATCTGGCTGTGCCATGCTAAAAGCCACTGATGTCCTTCCAGCCTGGCAGGCTGTGACAGCAGGAGAGGGGCACCGTGCTGTGCCCACCCGTGCCTGGGCTGTCCTGGAGCCCTCAGGGGAGGCAGAGAGGCTGGGAAGCACCGGTTTCCCAGCAGGTTCCGGGATGCCACAAGCAGAGAGGAGGGTTTGGCTGTCTCTGGAGGGTCTGGCTGGTGGTGTCTGAAGCAGAGAAATGAAAGGAGCAGGGTTAGAGCCTGCATTTCCAGCTTTATCCTGCTTCCCCCTTTCCTTTGCTGGCAGCAGGAAGGGGACAAAGTGAATAACGCTCAAACCCCGCGAGGGCCTGTGGTGACAGCAGCCCCTGACATCTCCCCCACCTGTTTTCCCAGACAAACTTTGATCCACACTCGCTTTATTGAGCTCTATTTCCTGCAGTCTAACTACAGCCAGGAATTGGCAGCAGCCGCTCTGGCCGGCGGCGCGGAGCGGCCGCGGGGCCCCCGGGGTTTTATTGCCCTGCCAAGCCCCTACATCACAGTGACAAGGACATAATTACATATTGGACCGGGGAGGATGAAGCGCCCGGCACCTCCTAAACGTGTCAACATGATTTGAGAGGTTTGGGCTCGGCTGGGCTTGGCAGGCATTGGATTGTGGACTCCAATCACACGGGCATCCGGGGGATCAATAACCTCACACCTCCAGGCACCGGCTGCAAGGTGAGGGACGGGGGTGCCGGGTGTCGGGGACATCGATTAAGTTGATTTATGGCTCGGGTTTGGGGTTAGTCACTCTCCCTTCTTGCTGGGAAGAGGAAATCTTGTGGGCAGAGCAAGCCTTGGCAGCTTCATCCCATGGTAGCAGTTGGCAGCAGGACAGGACCCTTGGCCCCTTTCGCCTCCCTCTCACCTCCTGACTCTCAGGTGGGCAAAGAGCTGAAATTGTCACTCATCCTACTCCATTCCCTGTGTCCTCCTCTGTCCCCACATCCCTCTCTGTCCCCCTGTCCTCCACCCTCACCATGCCCACAGGACCAGGGTTTCCCCTCCACACCACCACGTGCTGGAGGATGCTCAGCTCAGCCCATCTTCATCCCCACTCGTTTAAGGTGACAAATTAATTTCCCAGTGCTCCAGCCCCAGGACTCTCCTGGAATGTCCCACAGTGGCCCCAGAACGTGGCACCTGGCTGGAGCTCCCCTGCCAGCCCTGATCAGCCGGTGCCACTTAAGAGGAAAACACCTGCAAACAAATTGAATGTTTCTAAGTGCAAATTGGTTTTTCAACTGCTCGAGATTTTAAGTGGCACTACTGCAAAATAACATTATTTTAGGGCTGGTGTCCTTGGAATACAGATACTATTTTCTCTCTGGTTATCCTGGAGGAATATGCTGTGTGGGGAAGGTGAGGGAGATGGGAAGAGGCACATCCCTTGTGGGGTGCAGGAAGATTTTACCTGGCTCCTGGCACTGTGCAAGGCAGGCAGGACCTGGGAGGATGGTTGGACTGGGATGTCTTGGGTTCCATCTGGAACAGCCAGTGGGTTAGGATTAGGGTCAGGATAAGGGTTAGGGTTAGGATTAGGGTGCCCTCGAGCCACTTGTGGCACCCCAAAAAAACTGGCACCTCAAAATAAATTGTGGTTTTTTGAAAAAAAGCCCCAAAAGTGGGGTGACCCCAAATCCGATCAGCTCCCTGTGTCAGTGTCAATGGGGGTACTGGGGACATTTGGGGCCATTGAGGTAGCAGTGAAGGGGTCTAGGGGGATGCTTTCACCATCCCCGGGCACCCCAAAAAACCCGGCACCCCAAAATAAAGCAGCGTTTTGTAAAAAAACCCCAAAAGCGGGGCAACCCCAAATGCAACCCCACTGTGTGTGCTCAGTGCCTGGTGTCAACAGTGATGGGGATATTTGAGGACATCGGGGTGACACTGAAGGGGTTTGGGGGGATGCCTTCACCATCCTAAGGGTGATTCACCCCTGCACTGCTGTCCTGAACTGCTTCCAGCCTGATGCCCACAGGGCAGGGAAGGGAGGACACACAGAGCCCGCAACACAGAGCTGAGAGGGGCCTGTGCAGGTCCCTCCTGTCCAGGGGGAGGAGATGATCCCTGCTCCGTGGGTTGGCTCAGACCTTGAAGCTGACGGATCTGAACTGATGGCTCCCACCCTGGGCTCCTGGCGAGGCTGTGAGCCGAGCTCAGCACCCTCCAGAGCCCCCCTCCCCTCTCTGCACGCTGCTTTTCCACTCCATCACCTCTCTCGGCGGGGGCAGAGCCATGCTGCGAGCGCCAGGGTTGATCTTTTCTGACATTTAGCACCACTCCTGGCGCTGCCTGTGCCTGTTTAATTCACCTGTTGCTCTGCCCCCTGTCAATCACTGTCAGTGCTGGAGCAGCTCTGACACTGGGGGATGGCAGGGAGGAATGTGGGGGGCTGGGTGAGACCCCCTCAATATTTTTGGGGTGGGGACATCCATGTGGAACCCTTGCTGTCCCTGTCCTAGTGTGCCTTGGCCTGCTGGCTTCTTCAGCAAAGCTGGTGTATTTTATTGACTATTGATTATTGATATTGATTTGCTGCCTCAGCTCCTCATCTCCCACCCAGCAACCCACCCTGTCTCTTGGGGAACTGATGGGGTTCAGGCTATGGAGCTCGGCAGGGTTTTGTGGCAGTTCCTGGAGCAACCCAAAAAGCTCAGCAGCAAAGCAAATGAAGACAAAGCAGCCCCAGGTCTCACTTGTTGCCCTTTGCAAGAAGAAATTACATGATTACACCTGCGAGCCTGGGTGTAATAACAAAGCTGAAATTCCATAAATTTGGGTGCAGGAGGGGCTGAGCTGGCTGCTCCTGCCATGAGCCAGGGCTGTGATTGATCTTCCAGCCCAGAGAGGGAAATGCAGCAGCTCTGTGTGAGTGGTTTTTGCAGGGATGGCTTGTACGATGCTGCTGCTGCAGCTCTGAGCGGGGCTGTGGCACAGAGGGGACACCCAGCCCTGTGTCCCCACCCCAGACCCCCCTCCTGGGGTGTTTGCAGCTCAGTGGCTCAGGATTGAGCCATTCCCTGGGATCCAGCCCTGTAGGATCTGCTCTGGCAGCTGGTGGGAGCAGTGCTGGAGCAGCTGTTGGAGCTGTGCGACCAGCCCCGAGCTCAGTGTGTGGCTCTTGGGGCAGGAACAGGTGTTTTGTGCACTTGCAGATGTTCTGAGCAAATCTCTAATGCTCACAGCTGGGCTTTGAACCTCCAGGGCTGCTCTCACTTTGTTGGTACCTTGGATGTGAGGCTGCCTTGGAGATGAGCTCACGGGGGTTTCTGCTGGGGTTTGGGACCTTTGATTCTCTGCGAGTGATGGGTTCACCTTCATCCCTCAGTCCCAAGAGATGAATTCACCTCTCTTTCTAAATAAATCTCAGACCTTCATCCCTTCTCTGAGGTTTCCCAGTTTTCTGGGCAGTGGCACAGGGCATGGGATGCTCTCATCTCTCCACCCAACCTGTGCAGGAACCCCCGGCTCACACCTGAGGTTCACCCTCCAGAGGACTGGTTTGTGGGGTCTCAGCCTGGAGGGGCATAGCTCCCTGCAGAAAGGGAGGAGAGGATTTACAGGAGCAGGAAGGGCTCTCCATCCTGGGAAGGGGGAAGCTGTGGGCTCAAAGGGGCGGCCAGAGCAAGTGCTCCCAGCTGATTCCCTAAACCCTGGAACACGAGGATTTATAAGGGAAGGCTGCCAGAGCAGGAGCCAGCAGGGTGAATGGAGCTGCTCTAATGGATATTAAGTGATTTGCAGGCCTGCTGCTTGCAAACACAGCTGTAAATAGCAAAGGGGAGGGGGAGCAGATGAAGGAGGCTCAGAGTCTTTAGCGGCAGCGTGTGAAAAATGGGAAGAGGTTCCTGGGCAGGGCTGGAGCAGGCTGGAGAAACAAAAGCTGCAGCATCTATTTTCATATCTTTTATGTCTTCCTTGCACTTCATCTTGTTTAGCTCCACAATTAAATTTTAAGACGCATAAGAGTGTTCGCTTACACACTTGGATTCTTCGCAGATTGAATTATTTAATAGAGTGTGGAGCGGCTCCATGATCTCGGAGCTGTGGCACCGAGTGCAGCCAAGCAGAAAATTAATAAACACTGGCTGCCACTGCTGCCTGCCGCCCCCTCCCCACCCCTGCTCCAGCCTTTCCAACAGGATTTCCTCCTCCTTTCCCCTCTGCTGCCTCCTTTGCTGCGGCCATTCCTCCTCCTGCTCCTCACGCTCGGGCACAGGGTGAGCAGGGATGTCCATCCCTCGCTGCTGCAGGGCTGCTCGGATCCATCCCTGTGGCAGCTCCATCCCCACCAGCCCTCTCTGGGAAGCTGCTGTGCCTTCCTGCAATGCCATCCCCTGCCCTGGAATAAATCACATCTCAAATGCCATCAGCTTTGTCTCTCCCCCCTGCTCCCCCACCAACAAAGTTGTCCTTCTGTCCCTTTCCTTTCTTTCCTGGTAACCTTTCCAGGCAACAAATTGCAGGGGGCAATTATGCCGTGTGCTAAAGAGAACATTAAGGCAGCCACAATTTCAGTGGAGGATGTTGCTCGGCAAGCAGCGACACAAAAGCAGGCTGAAATTCATCAAATTGCCAGTTGGCTGGAGCACACATTTACAATGCACCCGGAGCCCCAGCAAATTATCTGAAATCAGTTTGTTATTTCTTCCCCTTTTATTTTCCCCTTTTTACAAGGAACCAAATAAAAAGGTTTGAAAATTGCTGTTGAAGAAAGAGTCTGGCCCCTCTTTCCTCAGAGACTCCGGTGGTTTTCCTCCATCGATTCTGGGCTGGAATGTGCTGGGGTTTGTGGCCAGTGCTGGAATCATTGAATCCTCAACTGGTTTGGGTTGGAAGCAACCTTAAAGCCCATCCTGCCATGGGCAGGGACATCCTCCAGGGTGTTCCAAGCCCCATCCAGCTTTGCCTTCTTCCCACAGAGCCTCCCCTTACGCTGTGCTGGTGACAGCTGTTGGACATTGTGGTGGCATTTTGTGGGGCCACCCCCCAAAAACTGTGGGTGACAGTAGCAGAGGCACCAGCAGGTCCCCATATCCTTGCCCTGTGTCCAACACCACCCTGTGATCCCAATCCCCCTCCTCAGTGAGAGCTGGAGAGCATCCTTCCCTTCCCAAAAAACACAGGGTGAAGCTTCCTGCTGGATTGAACCGAAATTATTTCTTCTCCTTTCCAGTCTATTTTTCTCTTTCCGAGTGCTGCCTTCCCCACTCCTCCCCGAGGCTTTTTGGCAAGCCTGGGGGCAGGGGGTCAGGCAGTGCTGCTTTCCTGGCCCCCACTGCTGGGTGGAAATAGCTCTTGTGGAATTGAAATTCTGGAGGGAATAACAGACACAGCAGAGAAGCAGCTAAAACACCCCTCTAATTGCTAATCGATAACCTAAAGAAACACTGCCCTGCCTGAAACCTGCTCGGGGGAAAAAGAACAAAAATCCCCATGATTTGTTTCGTGAGTCGAATGAGGGGTTTATTTGTCTGGTTTCTGCTTTGCTGCTCCTCCTCTCGTGTTCTTTGGAGCCCCCACATCGCGGGTCGGGGGTTTATGAAGCCGTCACCTGCCCCTCGCTTCCAAACCTTGTGGAGGAACTTTGGGCTCTGCAGGCAGACTGGCACTAATCCCCTGTAATTGAATCATCCTCTGGATATTATTTGGCGGCTCCGAAACTGTTCTGTTCTCGAGTCATATTTTTATTAGCTTTGGTGTGGCTGCAGAGCAGGGTTTTTTAGCTGTAATATCATTTCCTTGCTTTCCCCGCCGGCTGCAGCGCCGCTCTTTATTGATGTGTTGCAGGGATTTTGGGGCTGTCCTAAAAAAAATTTCCCCGCAGGGTGTTCAGAGAGGTGAATTCCCAGTTCCTAAAGGGGGCTGTGGTCTCTGCAAGGAGGAGCAATTAAGGGACAAGACGGAGGAGAATCTGCCTGCAGGGACAGCTCTGATCTCCCACCGCAGAGGGGTTATTACCATCCCCGGGTGCTGGATGGGATTTCCTCCATCCTTTGGGAACAGAAGAGAAATTTATGGGACACCCCTATCCCTGTAGGGTCTCTGCAACCTGTCCCAAAATTCAGCTCCCTTTCGAGGGAAGGGTAATCTGGATTACTCCAGGGGAAGAAGAAATCCTGGATCAGAGGAGAGGGGGAAGGAGCCGGGGGGGAGCCGGGGTCGGGCTGAGCTGCCGGGACTGCGAGAGGGATTTGTTGAATCTTGAAATTGCCTGAATTCCTCCCGATTATTGGCAGCGCTTCTCTACAGAACTAAATAAAGTAAAATAAATCAGGGAAGCAGAAGGCAATCCTGGAGCAGTTAGAGGGGATCAGTGGCGAATTGAATAATTCATTCAGGAGAGAAAAGGAGCTATTTGCCGTGTCACTCTTATCTTGATTGTATTTACAGACAGGAACTTTTGACAAGGAAATTACCTGTAAATTCTTCTTTTTACTCTTTTTTCCCCCCCTCCTTTCTTCAATCTAGAAAATAACAGAAAGGAAGATTTCCTGCAGGGTTTTGTTTTGGTTTTTTTTCTGAGGCGACTTGATGGATTTCTGTAAAAAACCTGGAATCTTGTGACCTCCCCAGGAGCCCGTGGAAAACTGCTCCTGGGATGGAAACAGAGATAATGGCAGCTGGAAGTCGGGAAGGAAAGGAGGGGGAAACAGGAGAAAACTGTTCCTTGGTGCTTCCAAAAAGAAATGGAGGCTGGAGCTGGGGGTGGGGCAGGAGGGTCTCAGAGTGGGACCTGCGGTGGTTGGACTTCACTGCTCAGAGTTTCCACCGCTTGGAAGTGGAGATTTTGGGATTTTGGGGTTGGCAGGGAGGATTCTGCAGGACGGTCTGGGAATTTAGAGGTGCCCAAGCTCCTGCAGAGCCAGCAGGGTCATTTGATTTCCAAAGACATCATCTGGAGTGAAAGATGACTCAAAAAATATTAATCCTGCAGAATTCCTTCAGCAGAGAGAGACCTACAGGCTTGAAAATGAATTTACAGCTCATGTACCTCGTGTTTACTTCCCCTTCCTGAGAGATGGGGCACTTTGGGGATGAAATTCTGCTTTTCCACTCTAAAGAGTGACCCTGGAGGGAGCTCATAGAAACCCAGCCTGGGACAGGCTCTGCCTCAGAGAAACTCCAGTTCTGCCTCTGTTGCTGTGATTTGCTTTCTGGGCGGTGCTGGGGAAGCTCCAGCTGTTCCTGGTCCTCCCATTTCCAGTTTTGGGGAAGCTCCAGCTGTTCCTGACCCTCCCATTTCCAATTTTACCCTCCCATTTCCAGTTTTGGGGAAGCTCCAGCTGTTCCTGATCCTCCCATTTCCAGTTTCAGGGAAGCTCCAGCTGTTCCTGACCCTGCCATTTCCAATTTTACCCTCCCATTTCCAGTTTTGGGGAAGCTCCAGCTGTTCCTGACCCTCTCATTTGCATTTTTGGGGAAGCTCCAGCAGTTCCCAATCCTCCTTTTTGCATGGAGGGGAAGTTGTGACAGGAGAGGAGCACGGAGAAGCGCTCGTGGGGAGCTCTTGTCTCTAGAGCTCAGCCTCGTGGATAATTGAGTTGTTGTAATGAAGTCTGGGCTTGCTTCTTCAAGAAGGAATTTGTTTTGGAAAGAGACTCTCGACTTAATTTAGATTTCACGCTCTTTCCCAGCGCTTGCTGCCGGTGCTGGAGGTTTGATGGGCCAGCTGGGTAATTCCTGCAGGCTGAGTGGGACCGGGATGTGGCTGTCTAAGGAGTTTAGGGCGGGAACAACCATCCTGTGGTCCTGTGGCAGCAGTCACTGAGGGTCTGAGCACAGATCTGGCCCCAGAGAACACCAGGAGCTGCCACATCCATGGGGTGGTGACATCCTGGAGCCCCCAGGGAGCTGGGGGCTGGATGATGGGTTTCCCTGGTTGTTGAGACTGGGAAAAGAAGGATTTTCCCTGTTCTGTTCCAGCTGAAATGGAGGAAATGCAGGGTTGGACCTCTTTACCCAGGGGGACACAAACCAACTGGGTAATTCCTGGGGGCCGAGTGGGACCAGGGTGTGGCTCTCCAAGGAGTTCAGGGGTGGGATAACCAGCCTGTGGTGCTGTGGCAGCAGTCTGGCTCTGATCTCAGGCAGCTCCACTCACAGACAGGGCTGAGCCCAGGTCTGACCCCGGGGGAGCCTCCACATCCATGGGGTGGTGACATCCTGGAGTCCCCAAGGAGCCAGGAGAGCTGGATGTTGGATTTGCCTGGTGGAGCACATTGTTGAGGCTGGAAAAAGAAGAGTTTTCCCAGTTCTGTTCCAGCTGAAATGGTGGAAATACAGGGCTGGATCTGCTCAGGGAGACACAAACCATTTCCAACCAGGATTTCTCCTCTGCTGCTCCCTGGGAGATTCCCCTCCTGAGTTCTGGATGGATCCTTCACAGGCACCATAACTCATCTCTGAGAACACATAAAAGCAACAAACAAACAACTTCCTTTCCCTTCATTTGCGAGTTTTAGTTTTAAACAATATGTTTCCAGGGATAAATGTTGGCAGCACTTGAAATAAGTTGTATTAATTAATGAACGAAGCACTTAATTTCAGTTTAATGGGATAATCCTTTGCTGCGTGTTACATAAATAGTAATTGAATATTAAGAATGTGTTGAACAGGATTTCACTACTGGGAGAGATGGAGTTTATGGCATCCCTGTTATTGCTCAGCTCCAGCCTGGTCCCAGCGTGGGAAATGTGGATTCAAAGGCTCTGGAAGTCGATGCAGAAACCCGAGGTGTGTGTGGAGCTCAGGGTGAGGAATTCAGGCTTTTGTTCTTCCCCAATCCATGGCCTGACCCCAAACCAGGCTGGGCAGGAGGGGCTTCCTTGCATTGATCCAGGGATCCTCCCAAACATGTGAGGATAAAAAGAACCTCTGGTGTGGGGGAGCACCAGGTCTGGGGCTTTGCTTTGGCAGCTCTGCTGGGTCTGGGGAGCATCAGGATGGGTCCCTGACATCTCTTTGCAGCTCAAGCTGGGGAAAAACTGTCCCAGGGCACCCTCTGGATCTGTCTGATCCCCTCTCAACCCCCCACTCCTGAGAAATGCTGTCCCACTCCCTTCCTTGCTCCTGGTAGGAATCTGGAATCTACCACCTTCCTTTTGCTCTGGAGTAAATTTATTTATTGCCAGTCAATTACATCATTTCAAAGTGTGAGTGATAAACCCCTCCAATTACAGCTCATCCTTGTTTGAGGAATAATTAGTGTGCTCCAGACACTGAGTGGTTCCTTACGATGGGAAATTCAGCCTCCAAGGATATTTCCCCTGCAATTCCTGCTGCATAATTCAGCACTGATTACACAAGAGTTTTGCTCTGTCTGGCCCTAAAACTTTCTCTCCTTTCCACATCTCAGCGCTGAACAGTGAAGGTGCTGCAGGCCCTGCTCAGGGCTCTGGCCCAGGGCTGTTCCAGCAGCTCTGGAAATGATCTCGGGTCCCTAAATCCTGCTGGAACAGCAGATCCCGAGATGCTCCCACTGCTCCCTCCCTGCATCTCTGCCAACAACACCAAACCCCAAAATGCAACTTCTCTGGGCTGAGCCCAGCCCTGGCACTGGGACTCGAGGTGATCACAAAGTTTCTCTGGCTCTTAATTGTTGTTATCCCGTTTTTTATTGTTTTTATCCTAGAAAACTGCTTCAAACCTCTCTCCTCCCGCAGCCTGGCTGGGTGATGGATGCAGCAGGAGGGAGGTGATTTAGCGATTGTTCCCCACCAGGAGCAGGGAACTGGGGAGGATGGAGACACATTTCACTTGTGACTCAGCTCCTGCCACCTGGGAGCGGCTGTGACAGGTGAGGAGAGCGGGACAATTCATCTCCAGCCCTGGGAGGAGCCGAGGACTCACAGCAAATCCAGTTCGGAGCATCTCTGCTCTACCTGGGGACGCTGGCTTGGGTGACACGGGGGGTTTGGGTGTGAGGAGAGGGGGGAACGAGCTGGGGGGAGCCCCTGCCTGTCCTGGTGCTGCTGTTCCCGTGGCAGCTCTGCTGCTGCTCCCTGCACAGCCCAGTTCTCTCTGTGTGCTAATTAAATGGGACAGGAACACGGACCTGGCTCTGCTGGAGGAGAAATCAACTGGAAGGTGGCTCCTTTCCCGAGCCCTGCTGCTTCAGCAGCCGAACTGGAGGGAAGGTGGGAGGAGGAGAATATCCCTGGATTAAACGTAATGAAAATAAATTCATCAGCTCTGCAAGCAGCAGACGGGACCCGATTAGGGAGCAGCGAGTCCGGCTCATTCCTCAGGAGCTGGAACTTTGGAGCTGGCTCAGAGCCTGCTCGGTGGCTTGGTGGCTTTTTGGGAGGGGCAGGAATGCTGCCTGGGAGGCAGGAGAGACAATGATGGATGAAGTGATGCTTCACGACGCTGGCACAATGCCTGACGATTGAGGCAGTTATGCTGGATGCTAAACTCCAAATGGTGATTAAATGGTGCTGGAGCGGAAGGACCGGGCTGGAGGATGGAGACTGTGACCTCTTGGGCAGCTCCTGGAGGATTTGCTCGGCAAAACTTCCTCCAGAGTTGCACGGAGGTGTGGGGGCTTCATGGGGTTGTTCGGGTTTGTCACACATGAATTTTTAGATGGCTTGAGCAAATGGGTATTTCTCTAAAGTGCTGAAAATGAAAATGAAAATCTCTCTCATGGTTTGTTCAGCACTGGCTCCTGTCTGTGGTGGGACACCAGCACCTGCCTCTCCCCATTCCAGTTCCTACAAATCCTGGGAGGTGGAAGAGGTGAGAGCCAGAAGGTGACTGCCCCCAGCCCAGGCTGAGGGGTCTGTCCCTGCCCTGATGGAGGTCAAGCAGGGATTTGTGTGTCGTGCTGGTCCCTCCCTGGCCATTCTAGTCTCTCCCTGGCCATGCCAGGCTCTCCCTGGCTGTGCTGGTCTCTCTCTGGCCATGCCAGGCTCTCCCTGGCCATTCTGGTCTCTCCCTGGCCATTCTGATCACTCCCTGGCCATTCTGGTCTCTCCCTGGCCATGCCAGGCTCTCCCTGGCTGTGCTGGGCTCTCTCTGGCTGTGCTGGTCTCTCTCTGGCCATGCCAGGCTCTCTCTGGCCATTCTGATCACTCCCTGGCCATTCTGGTCCCTCCCTGGCTGTGTTGGTCACTCCCTGGCCATTCTGGTCTCTCCCTGCCTGCTCTGGACCCTCCCTGGCCATTCTGGTCTCTCCCTGGCCATTCTGATCACTCCCTGGCCATTCTGGTCTCTCCCTGGCCATGCCAGGCTCTCCCTGGCTGTGCTGGGCTCTCTCTGGCTGTGCTGGTCTCTCTCTGGCCATGCCAGGCTCTCTCTGGCCATTCTGATCACTCCCTGGCCATTCTGGTCCCTCCCTGGCTGTGTTGGTCACTCCCTGGCCATTCTGGTCTCTCCCTGACCATTCTGATCACTCCCTGGCCATGCTGGTCTCTCCCTGGCCATTCTGGACCCTCCCTGGCCATTCTGGTCTCTCCCTGCCTGCTCTGGTCACTCCCTGGCCATTCTGGTCTCTCCCTGCCTGCTCTGGTCACTCTCTGGCCATTCTGGTCTCCCTGTGGCCGTCCTGGGCTCTCCCTGGCTGCCCTGGCCAGTGCTCAGGGCTGTTTACGGGCAGGGTTTGGTTTCAGGTCTGTCTCAGCCCTGCCGTGTCTCACAGTGACATTTCCCGTGGTGAGGATCAGAACAGGGATGCTTGAAAGCCACAGCAAGGAAGGACAGAGCAGGAGATGCGGGATGAAGGACGGGAAAGGGCTGGAGGAGAGGATTAGGGGAACAGTAATAGGAAGTGAAAGGAAAACAAAGTTCAAGTCAGGCCCTGTGGACGAATAAATGCCAGGACGGTTGGGTGGTCAGGAAGCTCCAGCAGAGGCTGTGGGATCCTTCAAAAGGCAATTAAATGCTCTCCTGGGGGAATGGGCTTACTGGAGAGGATAAGCATTTGGGACTTTTCCAGTCCCCGCTATCCTTAATAATCTTCCAGCAGCTTGAGCCAGCTGGTGGCTGAAGGCAACAGCCAGGAATGCCTGGAGGAGTTGGGAGAGTGGAGGATCCCGGGGCAGGCTGTGCAGTTTCACACGGAATGGGGGTTATGGGGAATGCTGCAAGGGAGGAATCAGCCCTTATTCTCTGCCTTGGGCCCCAAGTGTCCCAAAAATCCCAATTCCTCACTGTCCTGGGGAGGAACAGAAAAGCATGGCTGCCTTTATTTTTTTATTTTCCTTTTTCTATTTCTTAGGAAGAAATTTAGTGAGTAGATCTTGAGAAATGGGAAAATAATTATTCCCTTCAGCACAGCACTTTGGGGACAGCTGATGTCAGGACGCTGCAGCTGAGTGACACCTCTCACAACACGAAATGTGCAGAGACAGAGGGCTGGAAAATGACTCTTTGGGCACAGGCTGGCCATGGCACCCTGTCCTGTGGCCCCTGCTGTACCCTGTCCCCCAAAACACAGAGGTGGTGGCTCAGGATGTGGCTGCTGCCAGCACCAGGACACCCCGGGGCTGTGGGGAGCAGCTTGAAATGCAATTTCCATTTTAATAAAGGAAGTTGTGTTTTTTCACTCATTTGCATTTAAATCACCCGTGTTTCATAACCCAGTGTCCCTCTTAAAGGGGCACTCCGGGCTCTGCTGGGCTCAGGGGGAGCACGGGGGGGGGTTTTCATGCTCACACTGGGGGCTGATCGTGGCACTTTTTGGCTCACAGGTGGCACCTGCTGACCCTCAGCCATGGGGGCTGGAGCATCCCAGGCCCCTCCACGGACCCTAGGATGAGCAGCAGGGTGGAGGTGGCACAGAGGGGGTTTGGAGGGCACCAGGAGGGGCTCCTGTCACCCCTGAGCAGACCTGGGGCAGCTGCAGAGGTGCCCAAGCTGGGTGACAGCAGGAAACTGCAGCAGAAAGAAGCATTTATAGCACAGTGCATGGAAGGGAATTATAAATTTTTAAACCTGTTTTGGATGGACTCGAGTGTTCTGTTCTTAGCCAGTTTAAAGCTTTTCTCCTTTCAGCTCCTTTGTGTCCTAACCCCGTTCAGGCTCCAGCACAAAACACAAGATCCTGACGAGAGCTGGCACTTGCGAAGGCAAACCAGGAGGAGATGCTCTGCTCTGAGCACCTGGAAAGCTTCTCCCGTTCCGCTCGGGATGAACTTTTACTGCTGTTGACCAGTTTCTATAAAAAACCAGCGCAAAAAAAATTTTTGCATTTTCCAGCGCAAGAACCACAGCACCAGGGCCGATTCTGCTGTGTCTCCGGGCTCTGCCCTTTCCCTCCCCAATTCCTGGGGGTGCCCGAGGAGGATCCTCTGCCAGGTGTCGCCTACTCGCAGTCCCTTTTGTTCGCAGTCACGGAGTTTTCCATCAAAGCCGCCGCCGCCTTTCATCCCTGGGCAGAGCCGCCTTTGGGCTCAGCCTTTACCCGGCTCCCTGAGCATCGGGAGCCTTTCATGGTCCTGCTTTTATCCCGGGAATGGGGCGGCTCTCCTGGCATTCCACGGGCTGCAGCTCGCGCTTCTCCCTCGGGAGCAAATCCTGAGCAGCTCAGTCCTCAGAGGGCGCGGAGCTCCAGCGTTAATTGGAAATTAATGCTCCTCTGTGAGGAGAGGGATTGGGATCGCTTGGGCTTTAAGCCTCTGTGAGATTCCCTGGGGTCCAGGTGGGAGGGTCACAGGCTCAACCTCACCCTAATTAACCCCCAAATTGCGCAGGGGGGATGGTTTGGAGGAGGGTTCGGCACACGGAGCTCTCGCAGCATCATCTGGGCTGATGCGGTGACAACGGAGCTGCGTGGCCACCAGCCAGGAGATGATGGCCACGAGGATGTGGCCTGGCTGTCCCCTCCCGCTGCCGTGGGGACACCGAGATGCCACACGGTGCCGTGTCACCCCTGCTCCTCCCTCTGAAGGATGGGAGAGGCGAGGGGGGGCTGAGTTACGGCGGGGATAATTCACTTTGATTTCTTCCCAGCCTCTTCATTTGCTGAACATGTCACCAGCCATGTTGTATATGGGCTGCTCTGTATCAATTTCCCGTGATGCCAGGCCATAAATAAAGTAAATAAATGTTTGGCCTGTTAATCAGTCGCTGCTCATCCAAATGAGCTCCCTCTGCATTTCCCTGTTCTATAATTACTTGTCACCTCTTGCTGGTTTGCAACTTCTCGCTCTGTGATTCTGTTGGGTGCCTTTTTCCTGCTCCTGACAGGATCAATCGCTTTGGTGCAGGGCTGCTGTTTAGTTTCTTGTGTTTTTTCTTTTCTATTTTTGGGTTTTGTTTGGCTTTTTTGGGGTTTTCTTTGGTACAGAGTGTCAAAAAACCAATTGATTGTATCAAATTTAGTCCCGGGTGAGGAGCTGAGGGCAAACATCTCCACCGGAGCTGGATTTTTAATTTCCAGAGCAGGTGATGGCTGCTGCCGGCTCTGCAATTCCTGCAATTGGACTTTTTGTCAACTCGCGTAGTTTCCAACCCGCTGTCGCTGCTCCAGGTGGCTGCAGCAGAGTCACAGGAGCACGAGCAGGTGCTGAGTGCTGTCCCCTCTGTCCGTCTGTCCTTCTGTCTGAGAGGAGTGTCGGATTTGTCTTTGCAAACAAGCTGTGGGTCTGCTGGTAGATAAAACCAGCACTGAGAGATAAAAGAAACAATGGGAAGGATTCCACTGATTGATGAATGGAAAAAAGATATTTGTCTTTACAAACAAACTGAAGGGCTGCTGATAAACGAAATTGGATATTGAAAGATGAAAGAGGCAATGAGGAAAAACCATGAATTCTACAAGAATTAAAAATCAAGAGGGAGGGTTATACATGAAAGGGGAATCTTAGGTATCAGGAGTTCTGGGAAGTCTGGACCTCTCAAGTACCTCAGCCAATGGGGAAAGAGAGAGGGAAATGTGGATGGGAAATTGGGATGAAAAGGAGGCTGCAGCCTCCAAAAATTTGAGAGACCCCAGGGGAATGTCCCGTGGCCTCTCCCTTTATTCCAGTAAAGCAAAAAGGACTCCTCTGTCTCCTTTTTGGACATAAACCTCTGGTGTTTGTGGATTAATTTTCCTGACATGTCTGTTTTCTGCAGCTTTCCCGTGCCCTGGAGAAGCGGATCCTCCCTCCCATCCCTGCTCTGCATCCCCTCCCGGGCAGGGATTGCTGCTCCCGGCCTCGGGCTGGGGCAGGAGGTGCAGGAATCCCCCGGGAGCGATCGCTGCCGCTTTAAAGGACCACTTTACACCAGACAAGTGGAATTGCTGAGGAACAGCTGGAGCAGCTCGGTGTCATTTTTCAGCCAGGCTGGGATCCAGGGCTGCCTCCCCCTCCCTTCCCTGCGCATGGAAATAATTCTAATTTACACACCAAAGAGCCGGGCGAGCTGGAGCAGCTCTGGCAGAGAGCGTTTCACTGCGGAGACACCCAAGGATGGGTTTAGGGATGGGGGGAGGCTGCCGAGGTGGATTTTTGGGGGAAGACACAGGGAAAACTAGCACAGGTTCAACGCATCCCTTATGCCTCTCCTGGCTGGCACCGGGGGATGCCTCACACTTTAAATCCTTTAAAACAAAAATTCTAACTCAGGAAAGGCTAAAAACCCACAAAGGGACAGCCGGGCCAGGAGAGGGAATGGCTTCTTTAGGGGGATGCAATTCTTCTGCTCGCAGGGGGAAAAATTCATCACAACAGTGGGGCTGGGGATGAATTCCCCTCTGTGCGGGGATGGCTGCAGGGAGGGTCGGGTTTCCATAGGGAAAGGTGAGGATTCACCCGTTGGGGGGTCACAGGGCCCGGCTGGAGCCCCCCCCGTGAAAGGAATGAGGGGTTTGTCTTTACAGACAAATTGGGGTCTGCCGATAAATGCAATTGGATACAGAGAGATGAAAAAAACAATGGGAAGAACCATAAAACCCATAGGAATTCCACTGATTGATGCAAGGGAAAAGGAAAAAGGGGGAGGGGTATACATTAGAAGGGGGTCTGGGAATTAGGGTTTTGGGAAATCTGTACCTCTTAAGTTCCTCAGCTCATGGGGAAAGAGAGAGGGAAATGCAGGTGGGAAATTGGGATAAAAAGGAGGCTGTGTCCTCTAAAAATCTGAGAGACCCCAAAGAAACGCCCCGTGGCCTCTCCCTTTATTCCAATAAAGTTACAGAACTCCTCTGTCTCCTTTTTGGACATAAACCTCTGGTGTTTGTGGATTAATTTCCCTGGGGTGCTGGCATTGGTTCCTGTAGGGAATTCCTGCTTTGTGTTCCTCCAGCTCGGGCTCTGTCCTGGGGTTTTCAGGCAGTTCAGAACCTCGTCTGTGCCCGGGGTCTGTGTGGAGCCTGAGGGGTGTCAGAGCCCCCCTGTCCCCGGCCTGTCCTGTCCAGCAGCGAGCCAGGACAGAGCTTTCCTCTATCCCCTGAAAATCCTGCGGGATCTGGAGGTGACAGCTGCGGGTCTGGGGTCTCTGGTGGCATGGGGAAGGACGGAGCCCAGGCATCCATCTGGCCTTGAGCCTGACACTGCCAGGCAGCCCTCAAACCACCCCAGGCCCCGGCTCCTCCAAAACCACAGCGTTTTTCTGGAAGGATGTGGGATGGAGAATGGATATTTGTGTTCAGAGAGGCTGGAAATCAGCTGGGGGGGCCCAGGGGCTGAGGCTGATTGAGGCAGACAGCGCTGTGCAGGAGGCAGGCTCAGGCCAGGCCTTGTTGCCAGCCCTACATTTCCTCACCAATTATTTATCAGCATAAAAAAAAATAATTTGTCAGGATAAATAAAAAATTATTTATCAGGATAAATAATTCTATCTGAGGGTCACAGTGGATGCAAATGATTTAATTAATAGTGCATGCTTTGAGAGAAATTTGCAATTTAAAGGGCTATATGAAAGCCCAGTATTAGCAATACTTATTTTTATTAATTAATTGCTGTCTCTGCGAATCTCCATGGTGAATAATTTCCCCCATGTTTTACAATTTAAATTTATTTCTGTGGCTCTGGGAAGAGGAAAGGCCACTTTGCAGGGAGCTTGGGGGGAAGGGGTGGGAATGGGGGGGTCCCTGGCCCCTTGGCTGGGCTGTGGCTTTGTTTGCTCAGTGCTGGAGGTTTGGGGGTGGAGCTCTGTGGGATCTGGGATCTGTGTTTTTATCTGTAGTTTCTAATCTTCTCAAACAGTTTCTGTTCACTTTTACAGCTGGTGCCCATCCCCAGGGACTGCCTTGCTGCTTTTTTGGGTGCTCTTGGAACTGGTTCCAAAATCGGGAGGTGGAGCTTGCACTGATTCCTTGAGCACAGCAAGAAGAGACCCTGGGTGAGATTTATGCTTTGAAAGGAGCTCTTTGCTTCTGTTTCTGCTTCTTCCTCCAGCTGACACCTCCAAGCACAGGGAGCAGGGCTCCAACCTGGCCCAGGATGTGCATCCCTGCAGTAGGACCCACAGCTGGTCTGTGGGCTAGAGAGGGTTAATGAATGAGGTTTGTTTTGAGAAGTATTCTCTGACCAAGGCTGTTGGCCTGGAGACCAAGAAGAGAAGAAGATATGCAAGAATAAACCTGAGCTGGGAAAAGTATTTTTAGAAAAGTTTTGTGGAAAACAAAGGCTTAGAGATGGGTTTTACACAAATAAACATTATGTTGATCTATTGCAGCCAATGGATAAAGTGTAAACTTTGTAGAGTGTATAAAAGACAGCTAGTTGTTGTAATAAACGGAATATTGGCCTTCTGAAATGTGGTGTGCCTTTTTGTGTGCCGTGCCTGCCCCTACAGCGACAGGAGCCCACCCTGGGGATGGCAGCCAGGTGCTCGGAGGTGCTGCTGCTCCTGCTCCTGTTCTTGTTCCTGCTCGTGGTCCCACAGCGCCACTGCCTGTGGGAGAGCAGGGCCCCTCCTGATCCAAGCCCCTGTGTCTCCAGGACCCACCTCCATCAGCTCCTGGGCAATATTTTCCTCTCCTGTGCTGCCAGTGGGTCTGTTGATCCTCGGTGTGGTTTTTCCCAGTGGATTTTGGTCTGGGTGGTGAGGTCCTCGTGGAGCTTGGAGAGGTGGACCTGTCCAAGACCACCAGGACTCAGAGCTCCAAAAATCCAGAAACCACCCCCAGCTGGTTTTTGGGCAGTGGGGATGGTGATTCTTCTCCTGCGACCGCTCCAGCAGAGATCTAAGAAAGTCTCTTTTAAAGGCAGTTTGCTTTGACCATCCCGACTTTCTGAGGCTGTGGAAGCTTAGTCAGGTTTCTGCAGGAATTTTTAAATTCTGCAGCCCAACTTTGGGAGCTGGGACCTCCTGGCTGGATCCTTCTCCTGATCCATCACCCTCCAAGGCCATGTCTGACTCTGATCAGCTTTTACTGCACCAATGTGTGGCCAAGTGCTCCCAGGACGGCCATATGTCCCTTTCTTTGCGGGGGACACCTCGGGGGGGACACAGGGGACAGAGCAGCCCATTCCTCTTCATCACCACCAGCACATCAGAGAAAAGCAGTTTGGCAACAACTTTAATAAATTGATTCAATTCGGCGAGGCAAAAAGGAAGTGAAAGAGAGGGAGAGATTAAAATGTGAAGGAGGAAATTACCCAGAGTGCTCCCAGCAATTGTGCTGGATGGTAAATCTCTTCTTTATTACTCCTTTATTATTTCCAGAATCTGAAGTTTAAATAATTAAGCAGAATAAATGGTGGATGAATATTTTTTTGTTGGAGTTTTATTTATCGGTTCTCGCAGGACAGATGTGCAGAGAGGGAGCAGAGAGGGAGCCATTTCCTCCCGTGGTGTAAATCAGGGCAGGATCATCAACACGGGTGTCACTTAGAGGAGATTTACCCCAGCTGAGCATCCAACCTCCTCATTTTCGGAGGAAAATGTGGAAGGCTATGTAGATTTTAATAATTCTCTCCTCTGTCTCCAGTGCGATTAATTTATTTTCCAATTTAAAAGCACATCAGGTTTGGGTTTGGATTTTTTTTTTTTTTGGAATTTAAATACATTTGTTGACAGTGCTGCTCAGTCTGAAGGTCTTTTTGGGAGCCTGGGACTGGAGAGGCTCCATGTGCCTGCGGGTTTGTGCTCAGAGCATCTGCCAGGCTGGGCTGGTGCCCTGGCAGGGGAGGAGGTGCTGGATCCCAGCTCTGGATCCTGGGTGCCTCCAGAGCCACAACATCCTGGGGGCTCTCACCTGGGCAGGCTCGGGGCCTGGGGGCATTTACAAAGCCCAGGCAAGGATTCTTCCAGGCTTAATTCCTGATTTCACCCACTTGTCCAGGGTATTTCTTCTTTTAAAAAATAAGGAAAAACCCTAGAGGCCTGAAGTGCATCCCTCAGTGCATCCCAAGGCTCAGGGATCATTTGGGGTGAACATCTTGTGGTGCCCTTGGTGTTCTTAATGGCAGCTTCAGTCCTGGGGGTCTCAATTTCCACAGATTTTCAGCTCTGGGATGTTTGGGACGGGAGGGAGGGGCAGGAGAAGGGGAAGGAGGTGGTGGCTGCTGCAGGAGGGGAACAGCAGCCTCAGAGAAGCAGAGGCTTTGAGCTGGTACTAACAGTGGGGCCAATTAGGGAGAGCAGGAATTAAGAAAATCTGACACCCGTGATTAAATTTACACTACTCAGCGAGTGACAGGGACAGAACAGCCCCGTGAGGTGACAGTCAGGGGCTTCCCTTTGTTATCCAGACCAGCCCAGTGTGTAAAAACAAGGAACTGGTGATGGTGCCCAGCGGGAGGCACTGCCAGGAGTCCCCAGCTCCATTGGCAAAGGCTCAGCATCACCTGGAGGAGATTCCTGTGCCAGAAATGCCAGGCTGGGAGTGCAGCTCCAGCTTTGGTGGCTTCATTCTCCACTGAGGAACTGGATGGAGTTGTGGGATGTTCCCTGGAGCTGTGGAAGTTTCCTTGCCCACAGCAGGGCGTTGGAAGGAGTCGATCTTTGGGGTCCTTTCCAACCCAAACCATTCTGTGCTTCTGGGATTCTATGAAGTTGTTTTGTCCCAGCAGGATGGGGGAGAGTCTTGAGTGTCAAGAGCTTGAATTGGGTCCTTTCCCACCTATCCTGGAAATGAAAAATCTGCTGTGATTGGCAGCAATTGCAGCAGGGCAGGAAAGCACCTCCAATCCCTCACTCTCTGTGTTTGCTCCACACTCCTGACAGGATGAACCATTGGATTTTGGGGAGTTGAGAGGGTCTGTGGCCCTTCCAGCTCTACCTGCATTGCACTGAGCCATGAGGTCGGGGTGAGCAACTGGAGGAAAATTCAGGAGTTGGAAAAGTTTCAGATCAGCACCTGGAGTTTGGGAACCATGGCCGGGTTCATCAGGCACCAAATGAGGGAGGGTCCCTGTTGTCCTTGGGCTCCTTATCCCAGCCTGGCTGGGAAGGCAGGAGGCTGGGCTGGGATCCTGGCTCTGCCAAAGGATGCCAAATTAACCTCTCTGGGAAAATTCCTGCGCAGCTTTAAAACTGGGACAGCTGTCACCTGCCTTTTCTCAGGGGAGGTTGGTGTTTTTTAGCGTGGGTTGGAGCTTCCACGCTCACAGCAGGGTGAGGTTTGGGCCTTCAAAATGCCACTCAATAAACAACAAGTGATGACAAACACTTATTGTTATTCCCCCGTTGTGTCTGTGGGAGTAGCTGGTATTTCTAAGTGACCGAGGATTCGTTTGACCCTTTTAAACAGAGGGAGTCTTGTTTAATTCATGGATTTTATTTACAGGTTTGGGCTCCTCCAGTGCCTCTCCTGTGTGGCTGCTGCTCAGGGAGAGTGTCCGGCCAGAGCCTCTCTCCAGGGACAGCTTTGGGGACGCTGTGGTGACAGGAATTGTCTGCCCTGAGCACAGACCTGGCTCTGGCAGGGGCTGAGGTGTGTGAAGTTGGGAGAATGTTAATCAGGTTAATGAGGACGTGATTTAAAAGTTGTGAGAAAAGATTGGGTGGTGCTGCGTGGGCAGAGTGGGGTGAATCAGCAGGGAAAGGAAACCCTGGGACAAAATCCTAACCCTGTGTCCCGAGCACAGCACAGGGATGTGATCCCCTCCCTGCTTAAACCTCTGGAATTCAGAGGGCTCTGGGCAAAGCAGCACGGGGAGGAAATGGAGAGGAAATGCACAGGGAGCTGCAGCCTGGGGGAAGATACAGGGTTTAGAGAGGATGGCTGTGAAGAGAGCGATTACAGCAAATTAAGCACGGCCAGGCTGGAGGTGCAGGCTGGGGAGGGCAGTGTGACAGTGCCAGCTCTGAGCTGTGCAGGGCTGGGAGGGACAGCAGTGCTGCAGCAGGAGGTGACACGAGTCCCAGGGCAGCTCTGGGCTGGAACAGCAGCACTGGAGGAGGAGGAGGGTGTTGATTCCTGCCTGGCAAAGCGCTGCTGCACACGCTCTGACCCCGGGCACAGACGAGGTTCTGAACTGCCTGAAAACCCCAGGACAGAGCCCGAGCTGGAGGAACACGAAGCAGGAATTCCCTACAGGAACCAATGCCAGCACCCCATGGAAATTAATCCACAAACGCCAGAGGTTTATGTCCAAAAAGGAGAAAGAGGAGTTCTGTAACTTTATTGGAATAAAGGGAGAGGCCATGGGGCATTTCTTTGGGGTCTCTTAGATTTTTAGAGGACACAATTTTTATCCCAATTTCCCACCTGCATTTCCCTCTCTCCTTCCCCATGGGCTGAGGTACTTGAGAGGTACAGACTCCCCAAAACCTTAATTCCCAAGACCCCCTTCTAATGTATACCCCTCTCTCTTTTTCCTTGCGTCAATCAAGGTTTTATGGTTCTTCCCACTGTTTCTTTCATTTCTCCGTATCCAATTGCATTTATTGGCAGACCCCAATTTGTTTTTAAAGACAAATTCAAAATTTTCTGCCTCTGGTTTTCCTGCCGGTGATGAAACATCCAATGTGGACAAAGCTCTGCAAGGGACAGAGCACCTGAGGCATCAACAGCTGCCATGAACTGGGCAGCTCCTCCAGCTGGAAAGAGCCACAGGAGACGATGGATGTGCCATTCCCAGCACTTGGGAGCACCCACCTTGCCCTGGGATCTCTGGAGGTCCTGGAGGACTGATCCTCACAGTGCCAACACAGGGCAGGGCTGGAATTTGGGGATGGATGGGGGTTCTCCCCAAAATCCCAGCAGTGCTGTTGTTTTGGTGAAGGAGAGCAGCCCGGCTGCTGGGAGTTCTCCCGCTCCTGAGAAGTTGCTGATCCTAAAAATCCTTTCCTAGAAATTGCTGCCAGTTTGTGGGAGCTCTGGCAGGGTCACAGCTGGGCTGTTGTGTTTGTCACACAAACACAAGGAAGGATGAGGAACAGCCAGGAGAGCCAAGGAATTCAGCACAGCCTCCTCTGGAATTCTGCTGCTGGAGGGGAGAGCCTGGGTCCCTTCTCCCACTGTTCCCTTCTCCCCTTCTCAAAAATTAGGGAAGAATTAAATCCTATCTGTGGCTTTTAAAAGCCAACTGAAAATGCCCTTTATTAAATTACCACCCTATTGATCTCACACTTGTCCAGGAGGGGATTGATTGAGGGCTTAAACAGACTCACAGCCGGGCCAGATGTTCAATTAATGTGCATAAACGGGCAGTGGAGAAGTAATTTCCAAAGCAAGTCAAGCAAAAGATCAGGCCTGCTCTGCTTCCATGCCAAAGTTGCTTCTGTATTTATTTTCATGTTATTTCTTTTTATTTTTTTTTTTAATTCCCTGTCCCTCTCATGATAAGAGAAGTATTGAGAGGCAGCTCTCAAAGCACAGCTCATGGAGCTCACGGAGCCACGGCCCCCTCGGAGAGGACACAACTCCAGGAGGGTTGGGGGAAACCACATCCCTTGAAGGTCTTGCACCTGAGGGGCTTTGGAGTTGTGTGGATGCCAGGTTGTCTTGGTTTGAAAGGCAGGTGTCTGCTAAGAAAGGCAGAAGCCTCTCTTTGAAATGGAGAATATAAACCCCCTCCCTCCAAATTATTATAAATTTGAAATTAAGGTGCACTCAGGCAAAGATATGGGAATAGAAATAACAGTTATTTTCTAGGAAACCTTAAAATAGAAATACAGTGTTACAAAAAACAAACCTGAGCCACAGGCAGAGTGAGAATCCAAGCTGCCCCCNAGCTGTTTAACAGCTGGTGATGGAATACACACTTTTGGGCACATCCTGTATCGCAGCTCAAGACAAGGGTTGTCCTTTAATTCCTGTAGAGAAGTTCCCATGCAGCAGCAGAGCCATCCCCTGCTTTGAACATTCCTGTCCCTGTGGGGTTTGAAGCTCCTCTTCCAAGTATGGAGAGGAATTTTGTGAGGAAAACCCTCGTTATTGATTAGGGCTCTCAAACCTTTTCACCACAGGGTAATTCCAGCTGGGATGGAGATATAAATATTCAGCTTTGACCTGTGGATGGTCCTGGAAGCAGAGGGAAGAACTGGGGGGCAAATCCCTGCTCTGGGTGTGTGAGCAAAGCACAGGAAATTCCATGGGTGTTTTTTTCCTCTGCTCTCAGTGAGAATCCTGATAAATCCTGGCCTCCAAGGCCACCAGCTCTGGCAGCTCCAGGGCTTGGCTCCTTGAAGCCAGAGGTGGGGGGCACCACCCTGGGCACACAGAGGGGTCAGCTGTGGTTTGGGGTGGTGCAAGGAGAGCCTGGAGCCGTGGGGTGGGGGGAAGGTGCTCCTCCCTTTGCCTGTGGGGTCCCCAGGGTTTGGGCACGTGGACAAGAGAAGGCCACTGTCCCCTCTGTGAAAAACGAGGTCCGCTTTCCTGGTAAGTTTTAAAAGGTTAAATAAAAGACAATAAGAGACAAATAATAAAGCAAAAGGTTATATTGCCAGGGGCTTGACATTCAGCCAAGAGCACGCCCTAACTCAGAAAACACCTTTTTAAATGCATCAACCTGTTGCATATTCATAGATCTTC
>VWZS01002411.1:397942-410374 GCA_013397075.1 Rhabdornis inornatus
AAAAATCCCCCCCCCCCCCCAACCTATAAATCACTTTTTGTTACTTATCCTTGTGGCTCCCTCCCGTTGGTACTCCCTGATAACTCCCTGAAGATCAATAAATTCCTTGCCTGAGGTTCTGGTGTCCCATAATCCAAGAATGTGAAGAATTTCCTGATTATATTTTTTAACCATTCCCTGAGTTAGTTACATGAACAAAGGCTTTTTACATCACCATGTTGTAGTCCAAGAAAAATATATATTTATCACACTACTATTTCTAAGATTTGTTAATCGCAGAACTAAAAGAATCTATATTCATACAGCAAAGTTCTCCAACATTATGCATATAGCATTCATTTTAATATTTGCAAAAAGCCAATAATATGATATGTATTTATAACACCTGTACTTTTAACTGCCTCCTGCTAGCCTCAGCCACCCCCTCGTGCTGCTCTGGGTGACAACCTGAGGTGGTGGCATCTCCTGTGGCAGGGGACATGTCCTGGGCTGGCCTGGCATGGCACAGAGCCTGGCACATCCCCTGTGCCACAGAGGGAACGTGCTCCAAGCTGCAGCCACAATTAGCAGGAACTCCTCACAAACCCTGGCATCAAGGACCTGTTCATTCCTCCCCCGCTCTTTTTTATTAGTTTTTTAATTCCCTAAAATAATTTTTTCTCGCTCAGGTGCTCCCCACAACTCCATGACCCAGCAGCAGGCAGGGGGTTGGATGGTCCCTGTTAAATCTGCCCAGCAGTTAAAAGGCATTTCTTGTGTTTGTTCTTGAATTTTTAATGCCTCTGCTTTGGGGATCTTTCAGAGCCAGGATTTTATTTTAGCGCGTTACTTTGTCCCTGCTTGTACAGGCTGTAATTTAGCGATTCTGCATTAATAAGAGATAATTCCTCCTTCCTCTCTCACTTATCCTTCCTTTGGTAATAATCAAATAAATGGAGCGTGTCAGGAAGGGGCTGAGAGCTCCAGAGCGTGCCTGGGGCCACGGGACCCCACCCTGGCCCGGTGCCTGCTCCGGCCAGACCGTCATTCCCTTTTCCTGTATCCTCACAGCCCTTGGGTGGGTTTTTTTCCCCAAAAAACGTTATCCCTACAGCATTCCCACTGCTGCAGGACAGAGACAGAGCACTTGGCTTTGTGGTCTGCTCTGCACCGGGTGGGTTTTGGGGTTTATCCAGCACATTCCAACCCCTGAGTGTGGGATGGGGAATGTGGGGGGCGGATTTGGGGGCTGCATCACCCTGCCAGCAGCAAAGTCACTGCTGGAGACAAACCTCTGTGCCAGGGTGTCCTCGGGCTGCTGAGACCATCCCGAGCCGGCAAACAACGAGATCCTTTCCCTCTGGATGTCAAACTCACCAGAGCAGCACCACAGCCCTGCAGATTCGGGGGGCTGGGGGAAGAGAAGTGGTTTACGCTGATTTTATTTGCATTTTAAATCACACTGTCTGCCAAACGAACGGACCCCCTATTTATAGCTGACTCCAGCCTAAAGTGACTGCTAATTACTACAATTAATACAGCGCCGAGGCTTTGCAGCCGACTCCACTGCCAAGCGAGTCGCCTACTCATTTTCAATTAAGGCGCATTGACAGGGAGAATACGCAGTCATTAACGGCACAGGCCCGGGGTGTAATTACTTTTTGCCAAGGTCATTCATCTCCTGCAGCCACCTGGGTGTGCCCCCGAGGGCCGGAGCGGGGGCACTTTGGAGGGACAGGTGAATAAAGGTGTGGGGTTTTTCTGTTGTTCCCTGGGCTGTGGGAGCACATCCCTGGATGGGCATCCCTGGGGCTGTGGGTGCCCCCTGAGTGCCAACCCCGCCGTGCTGCACCCCTGCCTTAGGGGCAGGCAGAGCAGTCTGGGGAGCTCTTGGGGACTTTTCCGACCTTAATCAATTTTTCCATGGATCGTCCCCACGTTTTTGATTATTTCCTGAGCTCTGCGCAAATTGAAAAGGGCCTTTTCCTCCCCTCTGATCAGAGAGCAGCTCTGGGATTTACCCCGGGTATTTTGGGAGGTCAGAGGGAGAGCAGAGGAGTCAGAGGATGAATCCCAGGCTGGGCCGGGGATTATGAGAAATGCCAGAAGGTTGGATCGTCTCAGAAGTGCTGAACGCCTCCCTGCCCTCCTTCCAACCTGCCTCGTTTGATGCTTTTTGGCAGAAGATCCACGAGGGCACCACCAGCCACAGAGGGGGAACCACTCGGAGAAGCAGAAGGAGAATAAATAAAGAAAAATCAGCTTAGAAGGAGACTTTACCTCAAACAAGAGAGCGAAACCCCCGGAGCGGCTGCCGGCGCCTCCGGCAGTGGTTGGGGAAATGATGCGCGAAATGCGGCGGTGGCGGGGCCCGGGCGGTGACAGGGGACAGTGCCCGGGCGGTGACAGGGGACAGTGCTGGGCTGGCAGGAGCGCACACACGGCCCTTGAACGCTGCCAGGCTGATGCCGCGATTGCGGCGCTGGCAAAGCGGCTGCAGCCCGCGGGTGTTGGATAAAGGGAGAGGGGGAAAGAGGATTGGAGAGGGGGAAGGAGATGCTGGGGAGCAAGGAACGACGGCTGGGAAATAAGGAAGAAGGTCTGGGGATCAGAGAGTGAGGGCTGGGGATGGGGAAGGAGCTGCTGGAGAGGGGGGAAGAAGGGCTGGAGAACAGGGAGTGAAGCCTGGAGAATAGGGAAGGGCTGGGGAGCAGGGGATGAGGGCTGGGAAATAGATCAGAAGGACTGGGGAGGATAGAATGGAGGCTGAGGAATAGAGAAGGGCTAGGGAGCAGGGAATGAGGGCTGAAGAAAGGGAAGAAGGATTGGGGAGCAGGGAATGAGGACTGGGAAATGGGGAAGAAGGACTGGGGAGCAGGGAATGAGGACTGAAGAAGGGGAAGAAGGATTGAGGAAGGGGGCAGGAATCACATGGTGCTCCCCTCACTCCTTCCCACCCGCTGTGGGAGCTGCTGGGGCACACCTGGCTGCCCCCTGGGAGCCTCAGGCTGTGACCAGCTCCCACCCATCCCACGGGTGTCCCAGAGCTCCTCAGCCCCTGTCACTGAGCCCTGGCGCCGCAGGGGTTGCTGTTTCAGGGCTGGGCTTGTTTTTCTTGGAGCTCCTCCCTTTGCTCCGTGCTTTAGTTTGGCTCTGGGCACTCCGGGGTTCTGGATCTCCTCGGGCTCCCGGAGCCAGAACTCTGCTCTGCTCGGTGTTCAGCTCGGTGTTCCTGCATTCCCTCATCCCCACAGCGCCAGGTTTGAACACTGGCACCGAGCAGGGAAAATCCCCCCGCCTGTGTTTGCCCCTGGCTTTATGGAGCAGCCAGGGCTGGGGGTGAGGGCTGGGAATGTCTGAGGAGCTGGTGCAGAGGGACAGGAGCACCACCCGCCGTGTGTGACACGCTGGGGACAGCGTCCGGCTGTCCTGGAAGGGGATGGCTCTTCCAGACACCGCAGTGACGGGGCAGGAATCCCACCCTGACACCGGGCAGGGTCAGGGTGCTCCATCCACCCCCACCCCTCCTGCTCCTGTTCCTTCTCCCCGCTGTGCAGGAGCTCTGGGGCCCGTTCACTCGGATTTATGGCACTTTTCGCTGCCTTTCGCCTGCTGAATTCCCAACATCTCCCTGCTCTCCCCAGGGCTCAGCTCCATGGCTTGGCTGACACGAAAGTGTTCCAGCACCACACACTGAGAGACACAAACGAGCAATTTGCAGGGAAATTATCCTTTGGGATTCCTCCTCTCTCCAGTCGGTTTAATCGGGTGAGCTCAGGGTGGCTTTAATTGCTGTGCTCCCAGCACAGCCTCACCCCCTCCACACTTTGGTGTCTCCCTTCTCCTTCCTCCCCCTCCTTCCTGGGACCATTTATCTTCCTCCTCCTCCTCATTTTTTCCCCCCCAATCTCTCCTGGAAATGGTGACAAGCTGAAATGTTCGAGTCCCTCACAGCTGACAGGTTCTTTAAGACTTTGGTGCTTATTGGAGGGTGATGAACGGGCTGGGAGATCCCTTGTGTCCCCTGGGATTTGGGATGGCGGTGGCAGGGAGCACAGAGCTGAGGGATTCCAGAGGGATATCCCATGGGATGAGGGCTCTGTGTTCACCTCCTTGCCCTCGTGCTTTGTGCCCAGCACCTCCCAAACGTGTCCCGGGGCAGCTGGGACAGCCCAAGGTGGCACTGGGAGCTCCTGGTCATGCCTGGACCATGCTCCTTTTCCCTGCTCCTGCTTCCCAAATTGCTCATCTATTTTAAAGGAGTTAGAGAGCACCTGAGCTTCACCACTGAGCACCTGTGGGGCAGCAATTGTGCAAAAAAATTGCTGGCTTTTGTGTGATCTCATCCCAGAATTAAGGCATTTTTTGGCCCCCATTCCCAGTGATTTAACTGGGAGCATTGGGAGTGTCCAGTCCCATTCCAGAGTTACCTTCAGGGCATTTTATGGGCCACATTTCCATGGAACTGGGAGCACTGGGAGTGTCCAGGGTGCTCCCAGAGAAGCAAAGGACTTGCCTGGAGGGTTGGGGGGAGTAGGGGAGATGGAGAGAGACAACCAGAGCGCATCTCCACTCCTTCCCAAGAGGCCTGGAGTCCTGTCCCAAACATCCCCCTCCTCCCTCCCCACCATTCCCAGGAGATTCCCCGCTCTCCCAGCCCAGCCTGGCTGCTGCCCATGGAAGCAAAGCTCATTTTTGGGGAGTTCACAGTGTGTTCCAGCTCACTGCCTGGATTTTATGCAGTGTATGGAAACAAGGGAATAAACAAGCCCAGTCCCTGGCCAGGAAACAGCAGATTTGTGGCTCTGTCGTGGTCCCCAAGGACCCAGCACAGGTATCCAAGCAGCACACTGTGATGAACGAGGGATAATTCCAAACGGCAGCTGAAGTCCAGATTCTGGCGGTAATAAACACATAAACTAGTTAAAAATAAATTGATTAGCCAAGGATATCCTCTTAGCACTCTTTAAACTTGAACATCTGCTTGTAATAAATAATTCAGCTGTGGATATTAATGAGGGGAGGCTGCTCAGAGCTCTGTGGGGACACGAGGTGTCCGTGTACTCCCCTGGGGACTCCAGGTGTGTCCATGTGCGTTCCTGGGGAGTCCAGGTGTGTCCAATGCTTCCCTGGGAACTCCAGGTGTGTCCATGTGCTTCCCTGGGGACTTCCTTGGGGACTCCAGGTGTGTCCATGTGCTTCCCTGGGAATTTCAGGTGTGTCCACGTGCTTCCTTGGGGACTTTTTGGGATTTCAGGTGTGTCCATGTGCTTCCCTGGGATCTGTTGGAAGTGACACACATGTCCACGTGTGTCCCAGCTGACAGAGACATGAGTGCAGGCGTTGGAGGACCTGAGACCCAGGCACACACAGGGTGACATTTGTGACCTCAGCTCCCTGCTCCTGCCCTGTGGCACATCCAGATCCTCCCATGCAGAGCCCCAGTAGTGCTGGATCCCTGGGGGGTTGTGCATCCCCACCCCTGGATCCCTGTGGGATTGGACATCCCTGGATCCCTGTGGGGCTGGACATCCCCATCCCTGGATCCCTGTGGGGCTGGACATCCCCATCCCTGGATCCCTGTGGGGCTGGACATCCCCATCCCCAGATCCCTGTGGGGCTGTGCATCCCCATCCCTGGACCCCTGTGGGGTTGTGCATCCCTGGATCCCTGTGGGGTTGGACATCCCTGGATCCCTGTGGGTTTGGACATCTCCATCCCATTCCCTTTGGAATGTGCACCCTGCAGGCATGGTAGGTGTGGGATGTGCACACTTGCATTTTCTGCCATATTCCTGAGGGATCCAAGGAGGAATTGGGGATCCAGCCCCACCCCTGCCCTGTCCCCAGCAGCAGCAGGGGCTGTCACAGCCTGGTAATTGCTGGGTTTCTCAGTTTTTAATCAGCACCAGCAGCTGCTGTGCCCAATGCTCCAGGGGCTGCTCCTGGCACACGCCTGGCAGCCCAGGAGCCAGCTGGACCCAGACCGGGGCTGGGACTCACAAACACTCGGGGGGAGAGCAGGGGGCACCAGCAGCTCCAGACAGGGCAGGGGAGAGGGCTGGAGCCAAGGTCTCAGCCAGGCTGTGATGGCATCTCTGCCTCTGGGAATGCATCCTTCCCAGTGGATGCAGCAGGAGAGGAGTCCAGCTCCCAGTTTAACCAGTTCTGCACTGCTCCTGCAGGCAGAGGCAGGGAGAGAAGGGCCAGAGGCCAGTGCTGGCACAGCAGCTCAGGGAAGGAGCCCTGTGACACTTCCCTGGAGCACCAGGCGTGCCAGCCTCTGTGTTTGATGGGATAAGAGGGAGAGAAGAGGACAGGAGAAATGGTGGAAGGATTTTAATCCTGCTCATGAACCTCTGGGAAGGACCCAGACCTGGGAGATGGTCAGAGGGACGGTGTGGGCAGGAGGGAGAGGGACTTTGTGTTTGTCACCTCCTGTCTGCTCTCAGTTCCCAGCCTGCTGCCTCCATCCTCCAGTCCCTGCTGCTCCACCCTCTGCCAAAATATCTCCCTGAGCCCCTGAGGCCACGATGGGGTGCTGGGCTCATTAATCACCCCCTCCCATCGGTGTCTGCCCAGGAATTAAACTCATTTGTCACTGCTGCCCTGTTCCCAGCCTCCCCTCTCCTCGCTGGGCTCGTGGCTGCCCCGGGGCCGATGTGTCCCCACATCCTCAGGCACCACAGGCCTTGCTCCTGCTCAGAAATGCTCTTGGCCATGCACAGAGTTGTTTTCTGTCCCCTCCCTATGCCCCACCTCAGTCTGGGACCCCAGACCTGGCTGTGCTCAGAGGCAGCCCCAGACATTGATGTGCCAGGGCTGGATAAGGCTGGAGTGACCCCTTTGCTCCACCAGCCTGGCAGTCACCACCAAGCCTCTTCCATCCTCCTTTTCCCAGGTTTTGGGTGGCCAAAACCCCAACTGGTCCCCAGTCCAGCCCACCCCCATGTCCCTTCCCTGCCCCAGGCACCTCAGCCCCGGCTCTGGCAGAGCAGGGTCCATTCCCAGCCCCTCCATCCCCCATGCTGCTGCCTCCACACCCTCCCCGAGCCCTGCTCTGCTCCAGCTTCCAGCATGGCCCGGGAATGCTGCTGGGAGTGCTCTGGCAGCCTGCTGCTAATGAGCCTCCCGTCCCTGCCGAGCATCCCGGCAATAACACACGGCCCTGCCTTTTAACTACCTGCGAGTAATCACTCAGGCTCCAGTAAAACGGGACGGAACAAGCCCCTGGTTGCGTTGTTAGCAATCATTTTCCTGGCTGTTAACCTGCTCCCCCGCTCTCATTTTTTTCCCCCGAGAAGCCCCAGATGCGGTGGGGAGGGACCAGCCAAGCACAGCTCCACATCCGACATCTCCTGCTCCTCCCTGCCCACCCCCCGTGCCGGATTTGGGGGCACACAAGGTTTATTTATCCACGTGGGTCTGTGCAAAAGACCCATCCCACATCGAGGAGCTGAGCACGGCTGCAGATTGCCGTGGAAACGCTGGGAAATGGGAATGACTGCAATTAGGATTTTCCGTTCGCCCTAAAAATCCCATCTGGGCCTGGGGAACGCAGTCCCTGCCTGAATCACGGCACAAATCGGGGAAACACGATGCTGTCTGCACCATCAGCCGTGCTGACTCTTCCCAGGAGATTCCTGTTTTCCTGTAAATCCTGACACGCCGAAAAATCCTCTCCCTGACGGGAGCCTGAGCCCCGCGCAAAGCCCCGAGGCTCTGCGGCTTAGCGTGGCAAATGTAATGTTCTTAGTCAGCCTCATCGCGGCAAATCTCCATATTCACAGGGATAAACACTCACCTCTCCTCCCCAGCTCCTGCTTTAGGGCTGAATTCTCCCCCTGGAGGGGTGTGAGGCCATGGAAGAAGTCCTGGCCATCTCTCATGGGGGGTTCCCCACCCAGTGAGCTTTGTAAACAGATTTTGTCTTAAAGGGAGGAGGTTTTGTAAAGAAAGGAGCTGTGGAAACTGCCCTGAGAACCTTCCAGCTCCTCCTGGGAATGGAGGATCCCATGCCATGGACATGGGAATGCTGGGCTGGGCAGTGGGAGCTGCCTGGGCTCCTGGCATGGCTGTGGGGATAAAACCTCTGTGGGGTGGTGTGGAGGGCTGCCCTGGGCAGTGGGATCTCCTCGGAGATCATCCCTGGGATTTGGGGTGTCTGGAGCTGCCTCAGGCAGGGCTGCACCCCTCGGTGTCACCTCACCTGCACTGGGCTGCTCCCTTTTGAATTTCAGGTGTAAACGGAGCTGAAATCCCCACCCTGGCCCACATCTGAGCTGTGCTGCTGGAGAAACCAAGCAGGACCCCAAGGAAACAAAGCAGGACCCCAAAGCATCCCCAGACAGGGCTGCACCAGGGCAGGGCCAGGCTGAGCTCAGAGCTGTGCCCACCTCAGGGACACCTGGAGCTGTGCCCAGGTGTGAGGGGCAGGGCGTGCTCAGGGCTGTCTCAGCCGCCCAGGGAGGTCTGAGGGAGCTGCTGGGCTGGTTCAGCACTGCCAGGAGCTGGAGGTGACCCTGCTGCTGCCAGGGCTGCGGGGCAGAGCTGTGCCCATGGCTACCCCTGCAGCTCAGAGGTGCCACTGCCCACTCCTGGCGACTGCCACGTCTCCCCAGCCCCAAATCCGTGGGTGGACAAGGGGAAAGAGAGATGCTGGTGGAAGGAGAGAGATTGGGGAGCTGATGGGAGGAGGAGAGAGACAGGCAGGGATTGTTCCTAAAGCACTGGGGGGGATGAGGATGTAGATCACCAGAATTGGCGGGGGACAGGCCATAAAGCAAAAATAAAAAGGTATTATAATTTATGATGCACAGTAAAAATATCCTGGGAACTGGCTTATGAAGAAGAATTCATTCTCTCTCGCCAACTCTGCGTATCTTTAAAGATGATAAACGACGTTATGATTCTTCCTTGTATCCGAGAGCTGGAAAATTCACTCTGCCTTGGAGCTCCTGTCACATCCCCTCAGTGCTGCTCCTGCTCCCCAAAACACGAGGGAGGCTGAGCTCTGTCCAGGTGCTCCTGGGGACACAGGGAGGGTCCCCAACCTGGGCTGGGGACAGCAGTGCCTGGGGGCTGGGGCAGAGCCAGGACCTGTCCTGGGACACGGCTGCAGCCAGAACCTCTGCCAGCACTTTTGGGGTGCTTTTTGTCCCCCCATCCCCAGGCACAGCCCCTGCTGCCCGTTGTGAGTGGCTGCTGCTGTCCCTTCACTCTGAGCGTCCCCAGATGTCACAGCAGAGCAGTGGAGGAACCCCTGGGTCACATCTCATGCACAGGGTGGTGTTTGGGGTGAGTGAGGGAAAGAAATTCCCTTTATGCCGTGGATCCATGGGATCTCTGAGCCGGGATCCTGAGCCAGGGCAGAGCTGAGGGTGAGGGAATGGAGCTGCTGGACAGGAGGGTTTGGCCCTGCCCAGCTGAGCCCTGCAGACACACGGCTGAACGTGGAGCTGTTCACAGGGTGGATTCAAGGAGCTGAGAGAGGAGGGTGAAGCCCAAACTTGCTTCCAGGCAGCTTTGGCATCTCTCCCTCCCCTCTGCACAGAGCCGGCCCCGCTGGGCTCCTGCTTTGATAAGAGCCCTTGATGCTTTCGCGCCTCCAGGCACGGAATAAAAGGTTTAATTACCCACTGCCAGCTCCGCAGCGCTGCTGACAGCCGGGAGGGACCTCCTGCCCACACCCGGGGAGGAGAAACTTCCCCCAGCAAGAGCCATTCCCAAATTCCCGTTCCATGAGCACCCACTGGCTGCTGGTCCCTCTGCTCCTGCAGACCCGCTGGCCGGGGAGGGGAGCTCAGATCACTGAATTCCATCTCCCGAGGGCTTTCTGGCCCTTCCTAAAGGACGTGGCTGTGGCCCAGAGGCTCCTGGCAGCTCCTGGCACAGCTCTGCAGAGACCCCAGTGTGGGGGGCTCCTTGTGGGGGATCCCAAGGTCCTATAAATCCATGGGGATTCCACCAGCCCTGGTGTCCTGGGCACGGTGACAGCCACAGGAGCTCTCCAGCAGCTCTGTCTGTGTGGCATTGCAGCCAAGCCTCTGGCTCCTGGTGGCATTCCCAGGTTTTTGGCAGGAGGAATGGGGTGAGATGGAGCCTGAACCCCAGGGCTACATCACCCCAAACTCTCCAGCCCCAGCAATGCCAGGTCACCCCTGCCTGGCCGTGTGGATGCTCAGGGCTCTGCTGTCTCCCACCCAAAACCCGTGATAGGGATGAAGGGAGGAGAGTCTCATTCTGTGGCTCCAGCTGAGCTGCAAAGGTCAGCACTGCCCCTCCCTCACATCTGGAACTTTCCAGCCTTTCCCAGGCTGGGAACAGCTTCCCAAGCTCCAGCTCCAGCTGTGTGAGGTGGTCTCTGTCCCATGGGGCTGGGTGAGGGCTTCACCTCTGGGAATCTTCGTGGGGACCAAGCTCTGCTACCTCCAGGCTCCTGGGCTTTCCTGGCTCCCTCCCTCGGCTCCTGCAAAACTTATAAACCGTGGAAGCAGCTCCAGCATTCCCCAGTGGAGCTGTTAACTGGGGCCTGCTGTCAGTGTCCCTTTACAAGGGCTTGGGAAGCCTTTGGGAACAACAGGAGCGGGATTGTTTGGCTCCAGCCGTGCACAGGTTGATTTGCACAGCGGGATGGCGAGGTGCCACATCCCATAAAACCCCCCTAAATCCCACAGGAGCTGCCTGCTCCGGGCCCAGCTGCAGTGGGACTGCGTGCCCAGCCCGCTCTGCCAGCCCCGCCTGTCATTTCTTAATCGAGTTCTGGAACATTTCATTACTCCCGGCTCTAGCTGCTCCTTCCTCCCTCCTCCCCTCTCCTCTCCGAGTCAGTTTTGAGCTGCTCTCACCCAGGGCTGCTCCACCTTCTGCTCTGCCCTCCCCAGCTCTGCAGGGCTGGAGGGCAGGGGTGGAACCCTCCAGGGGATGCTCTGCCCTCAGGCATTGAAATCCAGGAGGGTCCTGGTGCTGTCCCCGCAAGTTTGGCATTTTCAGGGTGAGTTCAGCATCCCCGGGGTTAGTTCAGAACGTCTGGGGAAAGTTCAGCATTCCCAGGGTGAGTTCAGCACTTTGGGGTGAGTTCAACACCTTTGGGGTGAGTTCAGCATTCCCAAGGTGAGTTCAGCACTTTGGGGTGAGTTCAACACCTTTGGGGTGAGTTCAGCAGCCCCGGGATGGGTTCACCCCCCCAGGAGGAGCAGCTCGGACCATCTGCCAGCAGAATCGGTGTTTCCCAAGCTGTATCAGAGAATCTGCTCCTTTCCCCGCAGCTCTCCTCTTTAAAAAGTCTTTATTTCCAAGCAAGTGATGGATGTGACAGCCGGAATGTCCCCCACTGCCTTCCCTGCCTCGAGCTTTTCCTGTGCCTTTGTCCATCTGCCACAACCAGGGGGCTGCGGCCCCTTTTCTGCCGGGAAAAGCTGATAATTCAGGGGGGGTTGTGCCTTTTTACGAACTGGAATTGTCGCTGAGGACGCGGGGGGAGGGAAGACAGGAGGATGTTTAGCAGCGAGCTCACACCCCCTTCCCACCTCCCAACAGCTTCTCAGCCACAGAGATTTGAGGATTTGATTTCATTGCGCTGCCACCAGTAAAACACACGTGGAGGGGGGGATGGAGGGAGGGGACAGAGGGATTTGGGAGCTGAGGGTGGGGAACAACCCCATCCGTAACTAAAGAGGGAGTGAGCAATAAACAGGGGTGGGGATATTTGCCAAGATAAATGACCCTCAGAAAATCTGCTCCTCGCAAACTTCGTGGGGATAAAAATGATTTAGGGAGACGCTGTCAAGATAAAAATCATATCTATTCAAGAACAACTCCTTACAAGTGTTATTAATAGCGCTGGGGATGGTTAGGCTGGGAAGGACTTTAAAATACTGTGTTTGCTTTGGGCTGCCGGCGCTGCCTGGTGTAATTCCCGCCGGGTGTAATTCCTGCTGGACAGCGCTGGAAGTGGGAATAACCGAGACACAGCGGGGCCAGGAGAGCCCTGGGCTCCCTGGATCGGTGTCCTCAGCATCCTCGGGGATGTGGGTTTGGGGTGCAGGGCATTTCCCTGCCCTGTGTTCCCAAACACCAAACTGCTCGATGGGGGTGTCGGGGCTGGACAGAAGCAGCGGGGTCTTGGCTGTGTTGATCCCGACGCTGATGCTGCCAAATCCTCTCCCCGCTGCACCCCAAAACCAGCGCCAGGCTGGGGTGAGACACCTCCAAATCCTCCAGGCTCTGGAGCCTTCCCGCATCCCTCGGCTGCCGCAGAGGGATGAAAAGCTCCTCCGGCATCAGAGCCCTCCTCCCCGGTGTTTAATCACCGCCTGCGAGCCTCTCCTGTCCTCGGCTCCCCCGCGCCGGCATCACGGCTCTGCTGCCCGCGGCTCCCGGCTCGGGGCTGCCGCACGCCGGGTCCTCCCTGCGGGGCAGGAACTGGGGAGTGGGGAAGGGAACTGGGGGGAAG